>JARKHS020008150.1:0-168377 GCA_030143305.2 Amblyomma americanum | reverse complement strand
GTCCCTTACCCAGGCCAGGAGGCGGCTCTTACCCAGTCGGTGACGTGCCAATGGGCCTCTCAAGAAGAAACAGTCCCTAGCACATGTCCTAAATGTTCCACACCTGCCGCTGATATGGATCCTCGCCACGTACTGTGGACATTTCTTGGAACAAGGGCTTCAAGAACAAGACAAGTTCAAGAAGTTGGTCTAATGGCTACCAGGGAGGAAGACTTCACCCTGTGGCTGGCGGACAACACTAAGAGCCGGAGCTTGCTCATGTTTCTGGTTGAATGAATGCATGAATAAACTTTTATTAAGGCAGACGAAAGCCTGTGGCCATGGTTGGGGGATGGGGAAGAGGGTATGTCGCGATCAGAGAGAGGGTATGAGTAACCAAATAAGTGGGGTGAGAAGCCCAGCCTCACACTGCTCGTATAAGACCACTATGTCTACCATAGGCAGCAAGGTCCTCCTTTGTGCTGTGGAGGCCGAAAGAAAGCAGTTGGCTGAAGGCCTTCGCGGCTGTGGGTGCGGCATGTTTGGTTGCCAAGGCGTCCCTGCCTGATCAAAGAAGGAGCAGTGCCATATACTAGGTGAAATAGATCTGGTTGGCAATTAAGGGAACAGTAAGGGCATTTCAGTAATCTGCACTCATGCGGGATCGGTAACAACGATCATGGGCGATGGGGCGCGATTTATTTATATGAAAATAGACTGCCCCATCTTATATGGCAAGTTTTCGAAAATGCACTTGCGCACACAAAATGCCAAGTCAAACGCGACTTGTAAGCTCCCGAATTGAGACCAGTTCGACTCGCCCTCTTCGTAGTAGTTTTGCCTGGCTTCTAGTTTGCTCCGCTTGGATCAAAACGCAAACAGCCGTATACAAATTCTTGCTCAAGTAGCAGCTTGCATGCAGACAAACGCAGAGCGGCCGATCCGACAGTACAAAATAAAAAGGTCGTGCTTGCCTTCATGATCTGTCTTGAGGTGCAGCACTGCTGATTCCAGCGTTCTTACGTAGTTGTCGACGGACAAAAGGGCCGCGTCAATGTCGTCTTCGCGCGATGATCCGGGCTTGAGTGATCTAAACCAGGACATTGAGAGCAGTGCTAGAAGAAAGTGCATGGCAGGAACAAGATAGGTAACATACGTGTTCATGACTTTCAGCGTGGGCTGCCAGCGGTAGGACGAAAGATAAGCGGCTCAAATGGGAACAGCACTTCCACTTTCACAGCCCAGCAACAGGAGCGTTTCAAACTTTCGCACATTCACTGGAATATCCATAGAGAGAGAGAAAGAAAGAGAGAGAGCTGCTAAAAAGTGGTTTTAGTTTCTTTCTTAATGTTGTTGCTGTAAATTCAAAATTGCGCATTTTAATTAATTTATTTTGTGTTAGACAGGAAACAAGAAAAGTTTAACAAATTTTAGATCTGGTTTCTTTTCACAAATCTCTGACTGCTTTGATAGAGTGTATTAAGAAGTCTGCGATGTGCTTTTAATACCGAATTAAATTATTTTGAACTATCTTTGGCTAAAGGAGCGTTAAAGAAACTGAAGTTTCTTGTTTTTTCCTCAATGCGCTTCAGGGTAGCTTGTCGCTAGTCGTCGCTAGCAGGCTGCTTAATTCTGGACTGGACTTTTCAGTCCAAGCTTCAGGCGCTCCAGCCATCCACCGATATCTGGAGTTCCAGTAGGTCCTGACACTTTGCCGATGAACATGGCGCCTAAAGCGCGGTTTCAAGACGGTGAGATGAATTATTTTATGCTTTATTGGTGTGTTTCCATGCGAATCGGCTTGGGCCTGGTCAAATAACTGGAAGTTATCGTGATAATTTGAGGATGGCTTTGGGTGCCAAATAAGGCGTCCCTGATGTGGCGGCAGAAGTTGCAAGCGGCCAAGTGCGGCAGCGTTTTCGCGGACGCTTGCAGCTTTTGCTGGACTTCATGTGTGCAGGGCGTCCTATTCCCTCCAAAAGCCATATTCAGCTTGATTTCGTCCTTGGAATTCTCCGCTGAGCTTAATAATGGGTTTGTTGGTTCTGCAGGCGAAAAGGTTCTGTGTTTTCACGGGCCTCTGCTCTACGAAGCCAAGGTGAACAGTTTTGACATCTGACGCGTTCGACCTACGTATTTGTGTGCGGTGGTCACGTCTGCTCATTTACCTGTTGTTCCAGTGCATCAAGGCCCAGGTCAAAGACAAGCAAACCAAATACTTTATACATTACAGTGGATGGAATAAGAAGTAAGGAATCTTCTCGAAACTCCTTGGCTAAACTGCGTGACTCCATTTTTAAAAATGCGTGGAGCAGCAGGTTGCGTTCTCGTCGGTATTAATTTTTTTTTTGCTTCCCGGTGCAGTTGGGACGAGTGGGTTCCCGAAAGCAGAGTACTTAAGTTCAACGATGTAAACCTACAGAAGCAAAAGGAGCTTGAAAAAGCGCATCTGTGAGTTTTTTTCTTTTTCTTTTGTTTTGTGCCTGTGTGCGAGGGAATATATCGTGCTATGTGTGCATCTTGTTTTGTGGAGCTTCGGCTTTCATCCTATTCCAGCACTTTAGAAATGCCTAGAGAGAGGGGAAGCCCTGAAAAAAAAAAAATAAACGCCGTGAAATACCTTTGAAAAGTACTGGGCAAGAAACGCGGGCATCTCTGGTGAACGCATTTCATGGCCCATTTGAGCGAGTGATGCTCGTAAGGAAAGCTGTTCACGCACCTGCACCATTTACCGTAATTTCCGACACACAGCACGTGGACTATGCATGTTTGAATGGTAAAACTTTACGCTGTGCTGACTGCACACAGATTCACACTATACAGCACATTAGTTTTCAAAGTTGCTTATTTACGTGCCATGACTGTTGTAGTTATATATAATATGACGTTGTTTATTGACCATAAACAACCAATGGCAAGTATCGTAAACACAGCACAAGCATGACCTGCTTGCACAGTGTTTACGATTCTTGCCATTGTGCACATTCTGTGTTCTTACAGACAATAGCAGCGATATCCATTTGAACATTATCTCACGTCTTCTCCCTACAACCCTCATTGAAAATAGAGCATTTGCTTCATCGTCACTGCCTCACTGTGGAAGTCATGCACGCAACCTTGCTGGTGTCAATAGTGGCACCTAAAGTCAGTGCTATGGACGGCTGCTCTTGAAAAAGAAAATAAGAGTGAAGATGAGCCTTTCGTGCATATAGAAATGACAGGCCTTTTTTCTCCACACATCCTGGATAATGCCGATTATGACAGATCTGAGACTGACAGTGTTTTGTGGTGATTGGAAAATAAGACATACACCTGCCAAATAAAAGTAAACATTGATGTTTTGGCACCCTTATGGGTTCATGGACTATACACTTGGTTCTTGCTATTTGCTCTGTACGAACAATTTAAAGCAAAAAAATTATTTTTCAGTGAGAATTGAGCCCTGCCATCTACACATCAGGTGCAAACTGTGGTCTGGAAATTATGTATTCGCTGCTTTTGCTTGCTAGTGAAGCTTTTCTGACATGCACGTGTTGCTGCATGCCCTTTGAGATTGTCGTGTTCATGCTGTCCAGTGCCCTGAGTGGTCATCTGTCGCGTTGTAGGGGATATTAGGGTCTAAGGATGAAGCACGTGTTGTGGAAGTTTAACGTTTTTATGTTAAACCAGGTCAAATAACACTGCTGAAAGACTAAAGCATTCGGAAACAACATGGCTGCACGCATCAAAAATTTGGGTGAGCAGTGGTTGTAAGGTGTGCGTTTAGCCAGGCAATGATGGTGAACTAAGGTATATGGTAGAGCTGCTTTTGTGATCAAGCTTCAAACTGCTTGGTGTAGATGTATTAAAAACACCTCATGGGGTCTTTCTGTCATCTGTTAGTGATGATGCTGATGTAGGTGCCATAGGTAGACAAGCGCTATCATTATTTGGTTGACACTGCGGTGGCGGCCTGCTAAACAGAACTTAGTTAAATTGAATGTAACCTGGGGCTGGACAGTCTGCATGGGCAACTGCATGTCACACCATCGTACTGTTCTGGCCTCATCCAACGGTTCATGGGCTTCAGTAGCGGTACTGTTCGGAGCAAAAATCTGTTGTTCCATGCAAGCGTTTTAATAAAAACGGCATTGTACCACCATGTCATGGTTCTGCCTGTATCAAGTCAGCCAAAGGGGAAATAGTATTCATCTGCATGCATACCGGTTCCCTATTTTCAATTCATTGTGCTTCTGCTTATTCAACATTTTTAAAACTTGGTGTTGCAGTGTTGTCTAATCGAAGCTCACATGGTATGTGCCACTTTTGCTTCCGACAGTACACGGCATTGTACCGTTGCTTTCTAGATATCCAAATTACTCATTTACAAAGTGCTTGCCCCTTCATGCTGTTGTTAATGAACATAAACTTTGTTTTGCAACAGAGGGTATTAGAATGCATTTTGTTTTTATCCTTAGATGGCAGCTGTTTGGCCATAAAATTGCCCAAAATATACCAACTGCTTGGAGGGGCACTTTTCTATATGTGCATTCTTCTTTATTTTCTTTTCTCAATCATGCTTTGTGGCAATTTGTTGAAGGTGCTCGACACTGCAGCTTAATGATGACAGTAGCTGATGCTAACTTTTAAATTCAAAGCTTCAAATTTTGTTGTTGCATGGGTACCCCCAAGGTAGCAGCTTGCTAACATGGATTGTGATTGCGCTAGGTGCACGAACACGAAACGATGTGCCTGTACAGTAGTTGTGGGAGCTCGTTGAGGGCTGTGTTGCCTATAGATTTTTTTTCCATTGCTTATATATTAATTGCAACTGGGTTATGGAGCAAAATGTCCCTGCGCTTGTGAAACATATTTTAGGCTAGGCCTGTGACTACCTGACCGGTAGGCAAATTTGCCAGATGTTGCAGTTTTTACAGGCTTCTGCTGCAGTTTGAGCTTCACAGGCGATGCGAACTAATGTTGAAAATGAAGTGCCCTAGGACTAGGCTCCTGGCAACCTTGGAAATTGGTGCCAGGCACTTGTCGCGTGACTAGCAAGCCGAGCTTTAATGCACTGTTTTCATTCAGCTGCACTGTGCTTTGTGGATTGTTGTGTGGCCTGCTTTTTAGGTGCGCTCTCACCCTTAGTGCTTGTGTGTGTTTTTGTTTCTCGGGTGGCTCAGGTCCTCAGCCTCTCATTCGCACTCTGCTTTGTAAGTACTACCCTCCTTCCCATCACTGTGTTGTGCCCCAGTGCCTGCCTGCCCACCTCATGTTGCACTAGTTCACTGCTGGGATGCCATTGCAAGCTTCTGGTTTTTTCCTACTACGGCATTATAGTAAGCACTTGTAGAAATAGCTGTAACAAGAACTGAGGGAGCGACGTAGCCACCTGCCACTGCATCTCTGCCGTTAGTGGTGCTGCTTTCGCATTACTGCCGCTGCTTGTTGCATTGCTGCTGTCGCTGCTTGTTGCTTGGCACACTGTTACATTTTGAGAGAGCTCTCAACCCTCTCTCCTCAGCTTGTTGCCAACCTGTGTAACTATGATTGCATTGGGATGGTGGCTCAGTGGCTGGGGCGCCCGGCTATACTGAGCTGGAGGAACTGAGTTGATCCCGACTGCGGCAATCGTGTTTCAAAGGAGTTGAAATGCAAAAGTTTCCCCTGTGGTGTGCGATCGTTGGTACACGTTAAAGATCCCCAGGTGGTTGAAGTTAATCCAGAGCCCTCCACTACTGCGTCTCTCCAGTCCGTGTGTCACCTCGGGGCGTTGTGCTCCACAGTTTTTGTTTCTTTTTTGTCAGCAGAAAAAAAACTTCACCGATGACTGGTTTCCCTAATGAAAAAAAAAAATGCTGCGTAATAAAGTATACTGAAGGTTGCGCCATTGAGCTAGTTCGTGTGCAGTGCATAGAAAAGAGGGTAGTGCAACAAGAATGTGACAAGAAGGAAACATACACAGTGTGCTGCCTGTGCTGGAGCTTGTCCTATCCTTATCCTTATCCATGTGTCACTTTAGTGACACATGGTTGGCTGAGTGTTGGTGGCATTGCTTTTCCTGCATTAGGTTCGTCCTAGCAGTTTCCTGTATGCTAATCATACCAAAAGTGTATGTAAAACACCAGGAACAGTTGAGTACAGCTTTTATGAAGGATAGTTTCAGAATCCAGTGCAATGAGATGTGCACTATAGTTGCATCCTTAAAGTTATTGCCTCATGCACTGCTTGCACTAGTCTTGCAACCAACTTGCTTGATTTTTGCTGCTCTTGATTGACCTTCATGCCATTTTCTTGTTGACTGTTACTGGCAGACAGTCAGATCAAATAAATGTGCATTCTTTCTTTTGTCTCATGACTTCCTGGCATTTGGGGGAGCTCATTGGCTGGCACATGCCTCTACTGGGACGGGTAGTTAAATTCATGCTTGAAAACACTTTAAATTCTCATTAAAGATAGCCTTTATTCTTTTGCCTGGTTCATGCAACATTGTGTGCAAACTACTTAAATGCTGCTTGCACTCTCTCTGTAAGGATCTGTGCCTGCCTTCCTGAAGAAAAGCCAAGTCTGGCAGCTCGAACAACTATTGCAAAACACCATATCTCTAGAATCAGGGCTGCAGTTAATCGGGGTCATTTTCTCATTGTCATTTTCCTGGGTCGATTGGTGGCTTGTGTTCTTGTTTCCTTATGTTGTTCCATTTTAACTCTGATCTGTGTGTACTGCAGGCTGGGTGGCTGCTCAGCCTTCTTTTCCTTCCACCTACCTCGCTTTCATATTTAAGTACACAATCTGCTGAAACCTGTCTAGCAGGCCAGAGGCAAATGATAACGCTTTCTCTTTCTGTTGACAAAGATAATAGTATTGACTGATACCCAGCTGTCAGAGCAGTGGTAACTAATGCCAGCATGAGAAGCAGCAAATGTGCATCTTTTTATTTTTTTCCTAAAAAAGTAGCCCACGGTTTATCCTGAAGCTGTTTGTGAAAGATCTCTACAGGCAGATGTAACTTATCCCAGTGGGCTCCCATTATCATTTTGCTATGAAATCTGTTACTTGGCCATGCAATGTTCACTGCACAATAGCTAGAGCATTCCCTGATGTACCAATGTTGCTGCTTTGCAGCAGGTAAATTTTATTTTATAAAGGAAAGGAAACATCTGCACTGCTGTCATAATGAACTCTGTGATGGACATTAGCAATGCCACACAGGTTGTGCTTGCCACACAAGTGGTCACTGTGTCTAGGCGTATATGCACCAGCAGCTGCATCTTGATTTTCGGCGTGCCATGTAATCTGTGTCCTGAAATTGTCCAGAAGTAATCTCTGATTAATATCACTTGCCCGTTCTGTTTAGTGGCACTTTTCTGGCAGGCCTTGAGTGATGTGCGAGTTTCATCAACAGTAAATGGGTCATGTTTTTGTGACCTGATCCATTAATTGTCTAGGATATTGGAAACCTGGGTGCATGCTACCTTGGCATACAAATGGGCACCTGAATGCTTTGACATAGGCACAGTAGGCCAGATATATTCCACAAGGTCCCATGCACTTTGGTGCGAGAACCAGATTTTATTTACTTTTGACCCCACTTTTTCTTAGCTAAAATTCGCACAGCTCCATTATTGTTTTTATTCTCTTTTTTTGTGTAAAATTTTATAAATACGCAAAATTGTTGTCTTTTCATTATTATGTGTCTTGCATATTATTCGTTTGCATTCATGCCTTTGTTGTTGTGGGGACATAGCATCCAATCACAGATAGGCACATCGGCTGGAATTTTATATTGTGTTAAAGTGCCTGATTAGAATGTGAGCATCTTGTTATACACGGTCAACAAGCGGCAGAAAATTCATGGCTACTGAATTGCTGCGTTGGTGCTTTCAGGAAAGGAAAAAAGAACAGAACCACCAAACCAAAGAAAGAGGTAGAAAAAGAGCGCTCTTCAACTCCATCCCAAGAAAAGCCCCAGAAGCAAAAAGGTGTGTGTGCACGTGTGCACATGCATGCTTTTATTGTAGATTTTTTTATTTTTGTTTTTCTATCACTTATTCTGCCTTCAGTGATGGGAATGGGCCTTTTGTGAAGACTGATGCAACGAGTACTTGCTGGCCTACATCATGGGCTTTGTATTTTGATTAAGGATTGCAAAAAGCTGAACATTGTGTGTGGCAGTAGACTCCAGGATTAACCAGTGCGGGCAGTGAATCTCGGATCTTATCTAGGCATTATGCATTTGTTTCACTAGTGCAGAAATTTACACAACTTGAGCTTCTACCTGGATACCAGTGTTTTGAAGTTCACATTGAAGAGTTGTTTGTTCACTGGTGTTACTTTCACATTGCCTTTTGTAGCTGTTGAGAAAAAATTTTGAGCTATATAATATACAAACATAGCAACTGCATAATATTCAGTACATTGCAACAGATTATACTATCAGCATTGAGTGGAACGTGAACAATATAAGTGTAACGGGGCTAAAGATGACGAAAGTGTTAGTTGCTGGAGAGGAAATATTCGCACTTCCATGTAGTGATCATGCCATCAAAGAGAGAGTCAAGTGCGCTAGTATTCAGTCACCCTCGACTCAAATCTCCTTCAGCTGTTCCTTATCCACTTGTCTTGTTTGCGTTTTATTTGATGCTGACAGTACGTCTAAAGGCTACTAATAACTAGTAACTTCTGCAATGCTAATAATTTGTGGTTTACTAAATAATAAAAATTTGAAATAACTGTGTACATTATTCAGTATAGTGCTACAGATCGAACAGTTAATGCTACTAGTTTGATGCGAATGTCCCATCTCGGATTAGACTCTTGAGCATATTTTTGCATGTAGACTGCACCAGTACTGGCGTGTTATCTCTGTGCACATGCCTGTTCTCACTGGCTGTGCCACAGTGATCAAATCAGTCAGACTTGTTTGACATACCGATCAGTGAACTCTTTTTTTTATTTGCCGCTTGTATGTCTTGCACTTACAGTTGTTTCAGTGGTTTAAACATTGTTGCGGGGTGAAGCCCTGAAAAAACATAGACAGAGTGCAGTAGCCAGTTAGCACCAACTCTTCTGTATCTTTGAAGTAGACTTAATTATACAATACTGACCCGCCACAATGGCTCAGCGGTTAGGGTGCTCGGCTACTGGGTCAGAGGACCTGGATGCAAGCCCGGCAGCGGCGGCTGCATTTCGATGGAGGTGAAATGCAAAAGTTGCCTGTGTGCTGTGTGATGTCGGCGCATGTTAAGAGAACCCGGGTGGTCTGGTTAATCCGAAGCCCTCCACTATGGTGGCTCCCTTAGCGACCATTTGTCACTTCGCGACGTTAAACTGCACAATTCGCAAATTCATTGTTGTTATTGACCATTGTTCTCGCAGCATGTTGCAGGGAGATACCAGTGCATTGTAATAATTGTGAAGCGTTATTTACAAATGTTTCTGTGGTTTTGGTCGTATTGTTTATGCAACTGCAGGCAGTGGAGCTGGATCTTCAGCTGCCTCCCATCAGCCGTCTAGTCAGGCCACGGAATCAGGTGGAGAAAGTCATCGTAAAAAACGAAACCGTCTAGACCCTCATGTTGAGTCGGTGGGTTTGCATGAGTTGCTTGGTTGATTGGAGGACATAGTTTGTGCAGGAGACATGTTGTTATGAATTGGAGATCAGACATAGCATTGCAAGTGCTAATGTTGCAGTGCTGTTCTCAGTATCTCTGTGCCGAATTTATTCTTAGTCATTCTTAAAAGGCTGTGTCTTTTTTTTTTTTTAAGGAGGAGGCATTTTTGTCTCGTGTTGAGATCAAGGTGCGAATACCAGATGAGCTCAAGCCTTGGCTCGTTGATGACTGGGACTTAATAACACGACAGAAAAAGGTAGGCTTGGCAGTCCGTGTGTTTGAAAAGTTAGTCTTTTTGTACAAGTTATTGTTCTTTAAAACTACCTGATACATTTAAAATGTTCTTCCTTGTTTTCAGCCTAATTTTATGTTTGACTTCGTAACATGAGCACAATTTCTTTTTGATGTGATCTGCTAGAGCTGGACATCAGCTTTGTGCACATATGTGTGATGCTAAACTTTACTATTGTCTGTGACCACTGTGTCTGGGTTGACTACAAAATACAGGAAGCTGGGTCTAGTGTTTCCTCAGAGCTGCAGTGCTGTGCACTGCATTTCTGTAAAGGCAAAATGCGAAAACAGCTACATGCTGTGCAGTTTTAGTCCATGTTAAAGGGCTCCAGGTGGTCTAAATTAATTACGATCCCTCCACTATGGTGTTTCTCATAGCCCATTTGCAACCCCACATACTGTACAATACCAACCCGGGCACCGGTCTCCTTGTTATGCTGCATTCTTAATCATGTCATTACCCACCCTTCATGGATTATAACATGAGAAAGACAGTGCAATATTCGAGACCTTTGTCATTACTGCAGTGTAGAATGATTCTTGCGAAGTAGAAGGTGGAGGTGATGTACTTTAATGCTGCAGCTTTGCATTCTGTTGAATGGAGATGGGTTGGTGTGATTATGTGAACCATATATGGGCCTCCATTTCAGAAAACTCGTTTGGAAAGTCATTCTTCATGTGTATTTTAAGAGGTGAAACTCTAATCAAAGTGTCTGTGTGCAGCTTGTTCAGCTTCCTTGCAATGTCACTGTGGACCACATCTTGGCTGATTATGTGAAGCAGAAGACTTCAGTGAAAGGCATTTCACCAAACAAGTGAGTAACGCCACATTACGTTCATTGGAACTTGCTTAGGGCTATATGGACGAAGCACAGCTGATTGCAAAGGTGCAGCAGTAAATGTGTCATGTTATGTTTTTGTATAGAGAGAGTGCTGTGAATGAAGTGGCAAATGGACTCAAGGAATACTTCAATGTGATGCTAGGAAGCCAACTGCTGTACAAGTTTGAACGACCACAGTATGCTGATGTAAGTCTTCCCTCTTTACCAAAGTCCTGTGTTTATTTGGGAATGATAGTACGGTCGTGACATCAGATCAACAAGAAATCAACAAATTATGAGGAAAACAAAAAAAAATGCTCTTAAGTAACACTTGGAGATTAAGGCCTGCCTACGGTATGTGCAAAGCTGTGTCCAGTGGGGTGGGAATTTTACAAAATGTTGGGAGCTCCAAGTGCATTATCCTGGCCGCCATATTTTTAAATCATGAAGCGCAGTTTGAAACCCCTGGCGGTGCAGGAGACATAGCGTGATGACATCCCTTCTATTGTGACTGTTCACATTCCACGAACCACCAGTACATATCGGTATCCACTCGGCTGATGCCAGCTGAACGTAGCTTTCAGTGTAGCATAAGTTGCAGAGGGAGCTTCTGTCGGAGCTATTCGTGCAATACTATGAATGGAAAGGTGTGTCAATCAGGCATCTTTGCACCGTAAAGCATGAAAGCAGAAAAAAAAAAAAAACAGGATATCCTGAACTTTTTTGCTGTCTTTGGTTAGAACAAACAGTACTCCAGTGCTATAGCTAGAAGCCCTTCTCTTTCGGCCTCACCTTTCACCTTTCTGTCTGCATTTGGCTGGTGCCATGCACTAAAAACGTAGTAAAGGAAATATCTGTTTGGGATAGGCGAGATGCTGTTCTCATTTCCATATTAATGTGATAAAATACATGGGCCCAAATGGGTTCGGTGGATTTTCACCCTATCCATTGTCCAGACAAGGAGTTTCCATATTAATGAGGGATAAATACATTGTAAAAGTTTGGTCTCCAGAAAAGCTGTCCATAATTTGAGTCCATATTAATGAGGGTTGTATTAATGAGGCATGACTGTAAACTAGACATTGAGCACAAATGAGAGCATGCTTATGCATTGTGAGACAAGGAAGTTTTGCTAGTTAGGTGCCGTGCTGGAGCCTTACGCTGTTGAACAAGTGTAAAGTGTCTGATAAGCTCATATACTACAACACTGGACGTCATATTATTTTTGCTATGGTCTAAAGGACTACCCACGTGGAGCGAACTTGCACAGTGAACTTTGTGCGGCCAGCACCAGCGCGGCAGAACACTGGCGTGCTGCCGCTGTGCTGCACCATGTGGCAAAAAACAGATGGCCTCCACCACCGTGATTTCAGTGTTGCTAGAAATGACGTGATTCTGTCCTCGGCAAAAATTCAGAAAAAGGTTTTGCATTCGTAGTTGTCACTATTTATTCAATGGCAGCAAAGGGGATGAATTATTATTTAGGTTTAATGTTAAAAAATTCCTTTCTCATCAGGACACGAAGAAATCACAGGGCTGCCCACACTGTGTAGTGGTAACCGTGATCATTTCTAGCCGCAGCATGTGGCTGTGTGAGGTGCTGCAGTGTTTTTGTGTTTCAGAGGAATATTGGCCGCATCTGGACGGCTGCGATCAACTTATCATCGTACCTATGTGATGCGCGCAGGTTTTGTCATGTTCATCCCGCCAGCTAGCTAGCCAAGTCAAATGCAGCGAGCGAAAATCAGCAAGGTCACGCCCTGATTGGCCTGCGCTGACAACACGCATTAACCTCTTCCGGCAAGCGGCCAACCGCCTGGTGAACATATCTAGCCCAGCTTGATTGATGGCGAACAGCCACCGGCTACAGGGCGCATGCCACCAGGTTTTTTGCAGGAAAATTGCTCCGTGTGGGTCGGCCTTAAGGGGGGATGTTTGTCTTAGAAAACAAATTTTGTTAAATGAAGCCACAGTAACGAAATCTTCAAGAAACATGTATTTTTGCGTGCCGATTCCAAATATGTGATTCAATTTTATGTAAACCAAGTCCTTGTGCACTTAAGTAATAATGTTATGCAAGTTTTTGCCAAGAGCTTTCCATAAATTTTGCTGCAGGAAACTTGCTAGAACACATGTCATTGGCTTGTCCTGACATCAAGCTGTGCAATAAGTGCAAAATTATTCTGCCATCATATAAGTTGAGTTACAGGGTTTTGAATTTGTCACTTCACAAATGGGAAGAAAAACTTGTATTAGCGATGATTTCAAAATCCTATAATTCACCTTCTACAACAGGCAGGATGAAAATTTTACCCTTATTGCATAGTTTGATGTCAAGAGAAAGCGATGGCATGCAATCTAACAAGTTCCCTGCAGCAGAATTTCTTTCAAACTCTCTGCAAAAACTTACATTTCATATTTCATAAGTGGTGCACAAGGACTTGGACATAAAATTAAATTACATATTTGGAATAAGCATGCAAAAATACATGTTCCCTGAAGATTTCATAACTGTGACTTCATCAATAAAAATTTATTTCTAAGACTTTCTTCTCCCCTTAATTTGGTATCTTTTCTATGCACAGGTTTTGACCGAGAGACCAGACACTCCAATGTCGCAGATATATGGTGCCATTCACCTGCTGAGGCTGTTTGGTAAGGCGCTGGCTAGAATTTGTGTTTTGGTCCCTCCTCCCTTTAATGTTTTACTCAGTGTTCTCTAAAGCCATCATAGTAACTGAGCTGATGAAATTCGGAAAGAATTGGAAGGCTTTCTGTTCTAGTAGAGAATCTGTTCTTAGCTTAAAATTCAGAGAGTACTGAAAAATCTCATAAATGAAAGGTCAAGCGGGATGTCTGCACATCTAGACCTGTAGTGTTGTACACACTTTCCTTGACTGCTGTGCATGTGTTATATACCGGTTATTTCAGCGAATGCTGCCACTAATTCCTAAAGGTCGGTTTTTTAGAATACTTACGACGAACATGAAGAGACCAAAAAATTTTTTCGTCTTAACAGAAGTCCCCCCAAAAATATGTGAGCATGCTATATGCATGTCCAAATATATCTTACATGAAAACAGTGAATAAAATGACCTTGCAGTATGAGGACAATTACAGATGGAACATATGTGGCACTATACATGAAGTGAGCTGAACAGTCAGGGCATGAAACAAAGTTGCATTATCCTACTTGAAAACAGCATTGTTCTAGTTTTTTTTTTTCACAGTCTTTTTTTCTTTGCTCTCTTCTGCAGCAACCTTTTTTTTTATTTGTTCCCGACTTTATTTCTGAGGCTCCGAATGTTCTGAAGGTACCCAGCTGGGTAGCTGTGCATCTCTCTTATCTTGCCCCTTACACAGTGTAGTTGTCATCAGTTCTACAAGCAGGTGCACCATGTGCCTTTCCATCTGCCACAGACAGTGCCCATGTGGCCCATGATACCTGGTCATCTCTATGCCACAATAACATATTCCACACATATTGCCTTTCGATGGTATTCAAAATGACCGTGAATTATTTTTTTTATCTTTGCAGTCAGGCTTGGCAGCATGCTGGCGTACACACCACTGGATGAAAAGAGCACGCAGCTTCTGCTGACTCACATTCATGACTTCTTGAAGTGAGTCGTCTGCTTTTCTCTTAGCAAAAGTAGAGAAGCTATGTAATATTTCCAAAGCAGCAAGAGGCGATTGAAGTCGTGATGATAGTAGCCTCTGGTACGCACCATGGTGCAAAGAGCCTTAATTTAGAAGGTTTGCTGTGGTACTGGTGCCATGGTCACATTAACCACATTGCAGTAACAAAAAGGCTATTTTCGCTGAAAGTAGAGCTTTTGTAAGCCAGAACAGGCCAAAAAAATGAAATACAGTCATCGCCACCAGCAGCCGTTTTCATTATACTCCGTGACTTCTGGCAATGAAGTGGAAGCTACGGAGCCAAAATACTCCCTCTCTTCCTGCGCAGCGGACTATAGTCCTCGCTTGCAGTTATTAGCTTCTATAAAAACATAACATGTTGCCAATATTCATTGTTTTTAGCCGCCGCAGTGGCTCAGTGGTTATGGCGCTCGGCTGCTGACCCGAAAGACGCCGGTTCGATCCTGGCTGCGGTGGTCGAATTTCTATGGAGGTGAAATTCTAGAGGCCCATGTACTGTGCGATGTCAGTGCACGTTAAAGAACCCCAGGTGGTAGAAATTTCCGGAGCCCTTCACTGCGTCGTCTCTCATAGCCCAAGTCACTTTGGGACTTTAAACCCCCGTAGACTATTAACCATAAACCAGTATTCATTGTTTAATCCATATTCCTACCAAATTTGCCAGTGTTACTAAGTCATGGAACTAGCAGTTTTCTTTATTTTGAACAACGAATTTGATAGATGTATCTTGTTACAACAAGCTTCCATAGATGGCGCCAGCTACACTAGCAACAGAGTAGAGAGGCGGACAGGCGCACTGTTGTGTGCCCAAACTATTTGGCAGAATGACACAGTCATGGGTGCTTGGCCTCTGTAGCTTTCCTTTCATTGCAAAGAAAAGCTGTCACCGAGTATAGCAAATTGCAGTGACGCATTTCTTTTTTGGCTGTGGATCTCGGGGGCTAAGCTACTCCGCCACTCAGTTTCATCTAGTAATCAGAAAGTCCTTTTCGTTGTTGACATTATGAGTTTGCATCGGGTGGTGGGAAAATAAATTGTTACATTTCTACATCAAATTTCCTCGGTGGTAAATTTGTCTTTTTGCTGATGAACACGCATCATAATAGCCACGAAAAGTCAAAGAATACCTAGATTTTTGCTAAGAACCAGAATTATATGATGCTACCCTGAGTACACCTTTAAATACAGCTCCTCTGTAGAAACTGCAGGCTGTGAGAGTTGTATTTTTGTCAAATAGCTCTCATATAGTCTTGCTGACTGCTTTCTTTTTGTTGTTCTTGTTGCCGTCTACAGATAGCACAAACTGTGATCAGTTGCGCTGAATGAGCTGTTGTATGCTCAATGACAATGCCCCGATCTGAAGCTCTTCTTATAATGTAGCTCTTCTGAAACTATGCCGTTTTTATTGCAAAGTTACTGTGGCAACTTTTGTTTTGCTCATTTTATATATGTATATATATTAGAGAAACTGCTGTGAGAGTTTTACAAGAGTATGAGTGGCCACTTTGTAGCTGTGCTTCTGAGTACTCTGAATATTAATGAGAGTGCCTCGAGGGCAGTTCTTGCTTCCCAGAATGGAAGCGACGGATGTTCAATTGAGATGTGTGTGAAAACAGAAAAGGTCAAAAGAATGATACAACCTGGGTTGTTTTTGTCTAGGTACATGGCTAGGAACTCCCAGCTGTTCAGTCTCAACGACTACACAATAGCGCCTCCAGACTATCAGCGAAAGGCCATCTGAAGTTGAAAGCTGCACTGCTACACATCACCCATCACGGCATGCATCACTGTCTAATCTACTGCATTCCATTGTTGCTGCAGCCAACGTTTGCGGTGGGGCCATTGACCACGAATTGTGTGGAAAGTGTGTTAAGAATGGTAATGTTACTATTGAGTGCCCTTCCGAGAGTTTTTGTGCAATTTGTGCAACTGTGTTCAAACCGGCTGTAATGCCTGCTGTTGACTGTCCACACTTGTCAGAAGCATAGTCCTGCTCTGAACGTAGTGGATGTATTCATTGTAAACGAATGTGTTTACAAATAAAGAATGTTCAACACTATTGCTTTCTGTGGTCCTGCTATTAGAGCGCAGCTCTTAGCAGCCTGTTCATGGTTTGAACAGCGTCCCTTGCTGTCGGTCTCAACCTAATCAGCAGAGCAAACTGGCAACACAGTGGAAGATAAAAAAGAGCAAACGTGGAGGATAAAAGTATGGCGATAGCCAGGAGGGTGCGAAGAGAAAGTGGAGGAAGAGTGCACTGCGGCAGCCAAAAGACTGGCTTCGTGGTGGCAACCTGCTAAGATGATGCCAGAGTGGGTGCGCCATCGTCCGTTCACCGGAGGTACGGCAGTGGCAGACTGCTGCGCGTTGCCCAAGCGGAAACCCAAAGCCACCTTCATTCAGCACTGCATGTTCCATATGTAGTCGTCTACTGTTGAAATACCATGGCAGCTGGGCTCAAAAAGCGCTTTACTGAGAAGAGTAATCGTCGGAAAATTTTAACGTGATAGCTTCCATTATGGAGAGACAAAAAATCCGGCAGTGTCGTTGATCATGAGTGAAAAAGCCACGAAAAATCTTCAGAGAAGCAACGTAGGAGGCAAGTAGGCCACTTAGGTCACATAACCTTGTCATCACAACCTGCCCACTGGATTGTGACAACTGCACACCTTGGCAGGTGGCAGCTAAATTGATTGGTTGCACGAGGTTTCTCTGGAAGAGCAACCTGGGTCGCATAAGCCCCACCAGTGGCAATACCTGGCATCGCAGGGCAGTGGCACATCACTTAGCTGCTGCACCACTGCTCCAGGAGTGCTACAAGGACTCCCAGGGATCAATGAGTGTTAAGTAGAGAATGACCAATGTTAAATCATCATTAAATCATCAATTAAATTAAATTAAATCATCATACCCTTAAGGCAGAGTTGGCCGCCGCGGTGGCTGAGTGGTTATGGCACTCGGCTGCTGGCCCGAAAGACGCGGGTTCGATCCCGGCCGCGGTGGCGAATTTTGATGGAGGCAAAATTCTAGAGGCCCGTGTACTGTGTGATGTCAGTGCACATTAAAGAACCCCAGGTGGTCGAAATTTCCGGAGCCCTTCACTACGGCGCCTCTCATAGGTTAAACCCCCATAAACTAACCAACCTTAAGGCAGAGCTTAAGTGTCCCCACCAATTTTTTTCTTCAATGTTTAAAATTAAAGCTTTCAATTTTTGAATATATTAATTTAGAGCATACTGTTGATACAAAAAGGCTGTCTTGTGGCCAGAGGTAGGCAAATGCCCTCATTTCTACTTCTCCCTCACCCTCACTTTTGAAAAGTTATCCGGCCCACCCTCACTTCAAAATATTTGCTGGCCCTCCCTCACCCTCAATAACAGTCATTTTAAAAAAAAAAACCCGAGTTATTTTTTGTAGTTGTCAACTTCTGGCGATATTACTGAGAAATAAACATATAAGACAAGCCCTCAAGGTACTATTGGACGAGATGCTTATGTTGCGTGTGTCCGTATGTTGTTTGAGCTAATACTTGAGCCAAAACCGAGACCGCTACGAGTTCAGCCACAAAATATCACTCTGCCTTTACGTCTGACCGATAGGCATTGCATGCAAACATGTGCCCTGCACTTATAACACTTCACTGTAATCTATATGAGCTGCTAAAATGAGTTAGTGCGTTGTTGCATCTGTGTACAAAAACTAATACACGCCAATAATACTTGGAAAACAATGCAGCAGCATTTACCACGACCATTACATTTAAGTGCTGACCACAGAATAAACACAAGGAAAATTTTTAGGTCGCCTAATTACCATTACCTACTGACATTGCAATAGCATTGGATTGGAATGCAAAATATTTTGTTTCGTCGGAAGGCAAATGCAGATTATGCGTGCTAGGTGGTTATTAGTCCACGGCTAAGAGAGACCTGAGTAGCCCATACAATGGCCCAGGTTTTAACGCCCAGGCCTGAGCTGATAAACACGGCCTTCCATTGCTCGAGAGCAGGAGCTTGTATTAGATTTCGGTGGCGGCTCCTCTTTACAGTTCGACAATATGTGATTGTAAGTGGCTATTTTGCCACATAGTCATTCCGGGTCGTAATCGCCAGGATAGAATTTTGATAGTAAGGAATCATTAAGTATCGCATCTGGAGTCGTCTCCAGGTGGTCTCCTGCTTCTTATCTGAGGTCTTCAAGAGGGAAGGTCCTCCGTTCTAGTTTAAAATGATTAGTAATGTGATATGATGCTAGGCCGTCCTTTGAGAAACTCTCAGTAACTACCGCCGTATCTCCTGCTCACCTAACGAATACTCGAGCTTTGATGCGTGCCGCTTCGTTACCAGGATTCCCCGAGTGATCTGGGGCTCACATTAACTCATTAGTTCCAAGTTTTTTCTTTGTCTCAATATGTTTGTTGCTGCTTGAGAAATTCTGCCCCCCGCAAAATGTGTATGACGAATTTAGGGTCGCTTTGTATAGTATCAGTGTTTGTGTTAATGATGACAAGGCGATAGCTGCCTCTTCTGCCCTAGGATATCGTTTTAGTAGGGTCTTCTGAATTTCACTGCTTCTAATCTCCCGCCATTTCATGAGGTTTGCTGCATGCTTGTCTGATGACGCTCCCGTGTGCATGGATGGAAGATTATGAAGACCACGTTTTCAGACTACAGCGTGAGAGACTGGCAGTTTAACTCACGTGAACGTGGGTACATGACGAAGGCGACGACATGGCACGCACAGCTCAAGAGCCTAGCATTTCGTACAGGCAGGATGTTTAAGATTTCTCCCAGCTGATTGGTTGTCTAAGGGAAGTGTATGAATCGACCAGCTTTAAACCGAAGTGGCACTCAGTCTTGGTGATGTGCTCAGTCTTATGTCCAGTCTAGTGCTCTGTCTTTTTGCTATGTGTTTCGTGGTGTTTCCTAAAGGCTTTGTAAATAATTTAGGTAAATGTCTTTTCAATGTAATAAATACCATGCTTTAAAAAACTGTGACGATGACGTAGTGGTCTGAAGCAGCAGCCAGCGGAACTCATCTGTTCGCGCTGCCGCGGGTTCAGGTCCCGCTCCCCCAGCTATGAAGTTTTTTCATTTCTTTAGTGTCTTCCCACAATGCCATTCCGGCTTTCCACTGCAATGAGGCTCTTAAGGTGTCGCTTAAAATAAAACAAAATTTAAGCCACTTGAAAATCAAACGGTTCGCTAAAAAGCATCATTTGGGTTGAATAGCGATAATCACTAACTCCTCGAGTCCGTAGTGAACGATTCCTATGGTTGCCATTTTAGAGCCCTATTGCTCCCACTCCGCCGAAGAGCGATTACCTGTTTTTCCTAAGCCTGCTTCTGGCATGTGGGCCACCTTGGTCACGTGACATTGTGATGTCATCACAAGCTGCTCACCAGATTGCGAGAAAACTGTCCATGCAGTTCACTTAATGAAAACTAAACATTTTGGCAGATTTGCCTGTCTGGTTGGGCTTGAAGACTTATAATAAACTCTGCACATCTCAAACCAAAAACTTTAATTTGAAACCAAACGTTTGCCTTTCTACAATGGTTTTTATTTTGTTTGTTTGTTTGTTTTTGCTTCCGTGTGCATGGGTTTATTGTATTTTCTGTGTAGACCGCATCATTTGCCTAATTTATTATGTACTATATGTTTGTTCTTATTTATGATGTTTCCCCCCTACAATAATGCCCCAATGAGGGCGCTGTAGGTACTGTGTATAAATAAATAAATAAATAAGCCGGCTTGGCTCCTCCATCAGGGGCGACCGGAGGCAGTAGCTAGCATCAATAAGTATGCATGGAGGGGAGGAGGTCTAAAGAACGAAAGCTGTGATGTGAAAGGCGTTGGGGAGGGGGGGTTAACGTTGTGAGTCATGTTGCCGCAATGTGGGGAGGCGGTCAATGGAGACTTTTCTTCTTTGAGTTGCAGAGCTAAGTCCCTGGGCATATACTGGGGCAGGTTTCTTTTTGTGTGGTTGATACTGTTCGGGGTAGTTTGGATGTGCCAGGATTCAAGTAGGAGCCTTTTCTAGTAATCATTAGTTGTGAGGGATTCCTTAGGAACAACAACCTGGGTTTCACAAGCCCCGCTGATGGCAGCACCTGCCATAGCAGGGCAGTGGCGCGTAGCTTAATTGCTGTACCACTGTGCCGGGAGCGGAATCAGGACTCTCAGGGATCTGTGAATGTAGAGAATGACCAGTTCTACCGCAGTAAAAGTCCAAAATTAATAATGCAATATCACGCAAACTTACATCATACGATATATCAACCGAAGTAAGCCAGTTCAGGTCAAGCAAAAGCATACAATGCCAAGATAAACCGCGCAAAAACTCAGTAATGGGGCTAGCGCACGATAATTCGTGGCTAACTCCAACCTAAACCGCCCGTCATTTTCTTGCATCTCTATGCATTACCCGAATGCTCAGTGTCAATTGCTTACCATGCATGCAAGAAATTTGATTCACGAAATCAGGCGCGCAATTACATGGTCGCACGTCTCACCAGGGATGGAAAGAAATGGTCCTGTTGTTTCGAGAGCAGTGCAAATTTCTCGTTTTTAGCACCTTGTACAATGCAAGGCGGAGCGGGCGTTGATTCAGACCAAGGTAATTGAACTGCTGCTTTATTTCTATGGTAAGACTACAATGGTTGGCTTTGCCCACCAGACTTTGCAGCACTGCTGCGAAAATAGAAGATACGACTGCACTAACTACTCACAGTGTGAATGAAAAAATTCCACACCAAAACTGCCAACAGGCTTTGATTTGACAGTGGAATTTCATACAAGCATTTTTTGCACTGCAGCCAGTTCTGCGCTGCAGCTCTGATACCTCACCGAGCTGAAATCGGACTTCATACCGGAAAACAATGCTTAGAGCTTAGGAATTCAACAGCCTTAATAGGTATAATTTCTGCATGTTTTACTCTGACAGACTGGGGGCCAATAATGAAAATGGTGACTGTGCTGCCACGGTTTCCGTTGAACTGGCAGCTACCCGCACGGCCCTTGTAAGCGCATTATATAGAGTATTTCACCTAAAACTTTACACAATTTTTACAAACAGGTTTTTTGAGTTAGAAGAGAGCATTTTTAGGCATATAGCAGTGTCAGCGGTGCAGTACATTACGGCGACGGAGAACGTGTGCGGCTCCTCGCCTTTTGTGTTCGTCTTGTGTACGTCCAGACTGCAGAAACGTCTCCCCCGGGAATCTTCAGCCTAAGAGCTAGCGCTTTAAAATGGGAATTCATAACGGGCTACACAGACAAAAAACGTTAGCGTGGAGTACTGTTAAGGCCACCACCCTAGCCCTCAGACAGTGCATCTTGCCCTCCCTCGCCCTCACCTCATCATGTCTTCCCTTCCTCGCCCTCACCTCACGATGTCTTCCCTCCCTCACCCTTGTCCTCACGAATTTTTATGCGCCAATCCTCCCTCACCCTCACCTTACCAAGTGAAATCCTCATGAAGTGAGCGTGAGGATGCTCACCTCTGCTTGTGGCTAAACTACGCACAGCACTGTTTGCAATGAACATTGTTCATAAAAAGATGCGTTTTAGCTAGCTGGCTGCATGATATGCACCTTGCATTTTCAGAAAGCCTCGATTAAGTCCAGACCAGTGGTGCTGTTCACTGCAAAGAGGCTTTACAACTCCACATTGCCTTGTGTTTTACAGCATTCAATGTGCATTATAACACCATGCCCTGAGAAAAGCGCTAGTTCTAGCCTGCCTGCTTGAATTATCTGCTTTGAGGAAAGTGCATGTTCTTCCCATAGAATGTCAATGTTGCTACATTGGGCAAATCAGCCCAGAAGGGCCACCTGAAAAGCTGAGCACTTCAAGCACATCACATGATCATACGCATGTTGTAGCAGCAGCACGCTGGGAAGTTTCATGCACACTGCAAAATAACTGTTGCTGGAGTTCAATAACTTGTGTGAAAAGAAAAAACTGCAGAATATGCATCTTTGCAGGAGTCTACAGATAGTGTCCACAACGATACAGAGGTTAAAAGTGATAACCGTCCTTGTCTGCATTGTACAGCGGGGGTGAAAAAGGTAGAGGTGGTGCCCATAAGGAGGAAATCGGAGGAAAGCTCTTAGATTGCGAGTCCATGTAGCCAGATAAATGCTTTTTCTTTTTAATCGTCCTTGGATATTACTTCCTTGTGTCCTTGAAATCCGGTAATTCTCCTTGAATTTAGTTTGCACATTCTAAACGAACCCTGGTAACGTTAGTGCTTGACACAGGCTGATGCAATGTTCCTGCAGTCATACAAAATTCTTGGGAGCTCCAGCAAGTTGAAGTATCATTCAGAACAGTGAAAGACCAGAAACTGCACATACAAATTTGTCGGAAATGGATAGGAAGAGCAAGATCTGCAGACAAGAAAAAAGTCGAGGCTCGGCAGCCGAATTAAAATCCAATTTATTACAGCTTTCGAACTGCTGTCATAATATAGAAGAACTTGGGGCACCGTATGTTTTCAAAACACACATAAGGTGTTACACTGCACAGTATCGGTGACTTCAGTGCTGCAAATGCTCTCAATGTACCAGCAAGAGCAACTTTTACAATTAACAGATCATCAACAAGACCAAGTGCAGGTAAATTGAAGCTGTCAGTGCCATGACAATACAGGACAACCGCCACAAGGTACAAGACTGTTTCAGAGGGCAGCAACTTTGTTCTCTGCGCAGAATGTCACCACAGGTGCAGCATGCAAGTTTCAGGTCATTCAGCCGAAGCTTGCCTGGAATCATATCCCTTGCCAGAGGTCAATTACCCCTGCACCTGGCCACCCAGCACTGCATGCAATAAACAACTGCACACAGAAAATGCATCTTGCACTTTTAACAGCTGTCGAACGCAGTTACACTACTCAACTTTCAGCCCGAACTCCCCGCATGAACATATCGCAAAGCCAAACATGTAACAGCAGTCCAAAATGGAATTTGTGCAGTCAGGGAAAATTTAAACAATGTTGCAACACGAGCACATTGCAACTAATTTTACTAGCAGTTTGGGAAAACTGAGAACACTCACACAAACATACACCGTGCACAAACTACATTAACCACAGCACTGAAATAGGCATGGATAACTGTCTGCAGCCATTCACTGGAATGATGGCAAAACCCTTATGGGTAGAAAGACAAATGTTTATAATACACTTGGGTCTTTGGAATGTACATACAAGCAAGAGAATCTTTAATCACGGTTATGCTTTTAGAAATATATGTAATTGCATTCGCTCAAGGGCAGAGAACGAAAACTTCCAGTTCTACTTCCCGGTTTTTTAAATGATGATTCTGGCTCAAAAGCACCTCAATATATTAGCATGCTGCTAATTTTGGGCAAAAATAATCGACCTGAGCAAGCAGAATCAAACTGCTGTCTTATGCATCCAGAAATACAGCTAGTCAACCTATTACACAGAATTGATGCAAACCACCTCTAAAAATTGTACTCTCACTCGTTTCCATAAAATTTATTCCTTTTGCCACTGGGTGGCATTGCTCAATGAAACACTGAGGTGCTGTGCCTTTGAGAGAACAGAATCGTGTGTACAGCATGCAGAGAACACAGTAGGTGGACTGGATTCAAACCAGTTTCAAAATCGGTTTGGTCAAATGACGCAAATGGCAGCACTGCATTTTGTTGTGTTTTGGAAAGCTTTGTCGCTCCACAAATTTAAGCTTCGCATTACGAATGCTGGCCAACCAAGCAAACGAGCTTTCAATGAGATATCGCGAAAAGGTTGGCACAAAGAGAAAGCATCCTGCAAAGGTTATATAATGTGAAAAGCTAAATTCAACAGCAGCATTTGCTCACTGTAAACCTTCACTCTGCACAGACTAGAGCATAATCACATGAACCTGACTGCAACCAAAACTATAATAATATTACTATACTGTAAATGAAAAGACAAGCCAATAAGGTAGGAATATGAGTACATCAGCCACTGCCAGCTGCTAAGCACGCCAAGTGAGCACTGAGTAGTCTGTACGCCAAAATGAAGGCAATGATTATCAGAGATACAGATCTGCTCACTCTTGATTCTCAGTGAGGATATACAGAACACTCGTTGCAAAGCAAACATGTACAGCTTATTCCTGCAGAAGGCCCAGTGAGCATTTACGTTTATAGCAGCTAGGCTGCGACCACTGCATGCCGACCACCAATACAATTTTAAAAACAAACCCAATAAAACCTCGTTTTTCCAGCTCAAAAATGATGCATAAAGTAATAGACTCTTGAGAGTATATGGGCACTACCCATAAACCAGGAAGGAATAAGATGAATGTAAATGAGGAAAAGTTTGAGGAACTTTTATTAAGTACTCTTTCCATATGTGACTTGGCCCCCCTTCTGTATGTACCATTTGATTGTGTTGCAGTATACTTGCTGAAAGCTGCTCTTTCATCATTTCGCATGGCAGAAGTCTTGGACTGCTCATGGCCCTTCTGTACCTCAAGAAACTGTCACTGTGCTGTTGCATGCAATGCTGTTTGCAATTCGCCACTGCTCTGGTCAGGCTAAAAAAAAATATGCACATACAAACCAGGTCTGTCATGCTACTGGCATTTTTTTTTTACTTCTCTTGCTGCACTGACCTTTTACAGATTGCAACACAGTGACACAAACTAATACAACAATTTCACTGAAAGTTTCAATATGCCACCACTGCCAAGGAGATTTAATTAAATTATTGACTCATTGAATTTCTATGTTTTGAAAATTCACAGTAGCAGGATGTGACCCCTGCACACTGAAAGTCAGTGCCACTTGGTTGAACAGCATTTATGAGACGCAGAATAATGTGACTGCCCAGCAGAGTTCCATAAGGCTGCCTGATCTAGTCTGAAATGTGCTCAAACTATACAAGACTAATTGTATCTTTTATTTTCCAAATGTGTCGTGGACGAATAGGCTTCAAGACTGAATTGAAGCTAAATTTTGGGTTCTCTCGGCAAATGGCGGCACAGGCTACAGAACATTTGCCTGACTTGCATACTATTCGAGATTCTGATGACAGACATTGGAATGAGAATGAATGCCTCCAACTTGTCAACTTTTTGTGCACTGAAATTTCAATGCTCTAAGTGAGTGATGCTTCTCTGTCTGGTAACAGCGGTGGCTCAGTGGTTAGGGCACTCGGCTTTTGAGCCATAGTTCCCGAGTTCGAACCGCAATGGCCGCGTTTCAATGGAGGCGAAGAAACAGTATTCGGGATTAAATCTGTCAAAACTGTTGAACAACTGAAATGGTCAAGATGCCACCATAGCTGGGGCTAGTAACAAGATCTCGTCAATGTTGAAAAATTGAAGAAAAATTGAATTCTGTATGCAGACACCACAGTGAGCCAAGCAAATCTGTAAAGTCACAATAACCCACTCACCTATAACAGAACAGGGAGATATTCACATATTGCACAGAACTAAATTACATTTATCACACGGCTCAAAACATTTGTTCTGTATAAAGGCAGAAAAGAAAATTAGGCCCTTTGCCTTAGGCACTATAAAAAGTACCTAAACGGAACAACACACTATTCACATTTCAAGAATGAAGTGATTTCGGCAATACAACACAAATCTCTTCCTCAGCTCCTTTTTACCGAGCCCATCAAAACAGTGCCACCATCTTGTACCTACAAATGCCATTCAAAACCTTAGCTTTATGAATGAAATAGCTAGCATTTTAAGTTTCCATTGATACTTCTTAAAATGAAAACATTTTAGAACATAATCATGAAATCTAAAGTATTATAAGGATCAAAATTTTCTGTACATATCTATACAACAAAATTTGTGCATTCGTAAGCAATCTTGTATTTACTGTATTATTTACTGGTCAAATATTGTTTCCTACTGACACCCAAGAGGGCTGAAGTTGACACTGTCTTAATGACAGCTATAACTTAATACTCACTGGCAATTAATGCGCATTTACATTGTTATTATTCGTTTTGCTCAGTCACTGTACTCCCCTCTGTAAAGCATTCTCATCCTGAGGATATTGCGAACAAATAAATAAGATAATAAAAAATGCTTTTAGTGGCTTATTTTACGATGTATACTGGGCTCACAGAGATCCAACAGCAAGAGAGTACTAGCATGGGCTCCCTGAACTCCCAAACTTCCACAGCTACAAAATGAAGTTTGAGACGGAGCCCAGAACCCCAAACAATTCAAAATTATAAGTTTTGCCACCTACCACATGCACTTATTTTAACACAAAAGGGTCAACTTGAGAAAGATTACTAGAGAAGTCAGTGCGGCTAAATCAGGTCCCTAGACAAACCAAGACTTTACAGGTGTACAGACTACTATAGCACGGAGCTGCAATAACAGGTATGCTCAAGTCTGCAACTAAATGTCCCAGTAACAAAGCTTAGATCAGGAACTGAAACCACACGTACACCCAATAATGTTTCTTTTTCTAGGTTTAATTACCCGTTAAGACTCTTTGGCATCAGTGCAGTAATGAATGCCATCACACTGCAGCCAATGTTCTACCCCATTCCGGTTAGTGCCAACACCTACAAATACTTCCTCCTACCTGAAGTTTTTTTCTCGAATTTCTTCTCATTGTGGCAGCAGGCTTTTCAAAAACTACATCATGTGGTGTTGGAGTCAAGAAAAAAATATGTTAACTGTCTTCCCAAACAGTTTGTAAGGAGCTGCTCAGCTCTTTGCTCAAACACACCCAGTAGCATCAGTGGTGCTGATCAAAAGTACTGAGAAAGTTGTGCCTCATTCCACGCCAGCACAGATTTGAATGAATCAAAAGATCAGAATCATGCTACAAGTTGGCACTTGTCAAGAACATTCAGTGGTTCAAAACTTGTAACATACACCAATTGGACAGCACAACCTCGTTGCAGTACACAAACGCTGTGCACTATGTCATCTCGAGCATCAAAGTCTTAGCCAAGCACGTAGCTGCCAGTGCCAGTAACGGCAGTACCTTTCAGGTTTGTTCTCACTGTTGAGACCCCTTAAACCAGCCATTCTTGACTACCAGCTTAAGTAGTGCTGGAGTAAGGAAAAGGGTGGGAAGAGAGGTAAAAAGTGACAGTCACGGAGGTCAAAGGGTCAAGAAAAGGTCAGCCACATTGCACAAATGGTAGCCATCGGGCCAGGCAAAAAAGTAGCTTAGTCCAGAGTGCTCGCATCCTTGTCCATCTCAGGAGTAAGTGCATTAGTCAGGAGTCGATCCCTTCCCCAGTAATAAATAGGAGGCCCATATGAAAAGCAGTCGTGCTGTTCCAGGATACGGTCCCCTTCCACATAGTACATCATGTAGAAGTTGCACATTTCGTCATTTCCTGTGGAACTGCATGAAACGGAAAGTCATTTAGATGTCAACTTGCACCCACTTTTTGCCTTTGCCTATTTTTCAAATGATGGGGAGGATAGTTCAGAGAGGATCAAACATGAAAGGAATGACACATATCAGAAACAACTCAAAACAAGATATTTTTTTTTGTATAATAATCACATATACACCCTGCAATTTACTGAAATTAAAGCATGAAAGAGCTAAATGCAGAGTTAGCTGTAGTACTTATTTTTCACTTTCCATGAAATGGTGTAAATTACAGCTAATGACAAAGAACCATCATTTAATGTACATTACTGCTGAACAGCACTGCTATGCATTGAAGGCTGTACAGCAACATTCATGTAAAATTTGCAAGTTTAGGTACTGCACAGGAAACTTTACAACTGCATTCACAGCCAGAGCAACATATACATAATGCCTCATGCATCTTTGCTCTCGCCCCATGCAATGTTCTTCTCGTGAAAGAAGAGGCAGCAGCTCAACATAAGTGATCACATATGGGTGCGAGAAATCTGAATCTGGCTTCAGTCTCTGAATCTGACTTCAGTCTGATTGATGGCAAACTTCTGGAATGCTATGTTTTGACTGCGACCTTTCCAAAATGCTCGGGCCCGAATAAGGCCAAACCTCTTTTCCTTTAGTAAATAAAAACAACTGTGTCTCTAATCCCGTGATGAACAGAACTAAATTTGTGCCAGCCCTACAACTTTCACGTCTGAATAAGAAAGTGGCTTCCCACCACACAAACCGCACTGGGTCACTTACCCGACATAGGTGTCCCTGTCTCTAAAGTTGTACATTGTACAACGAGCAGCCTGCACAACAAATGAAAAGCACATAAAAATAAGATCTCTGATACAGTGGCACTTCAGCGCTCTTAATGATAAGGTCAAGCATAAATGAATGCAGTGACAGTACTTTGCTGAGGTCGCCTTCAAGGGTACATTGTCACAGGCACTGCAAGTTAAGTTGAACACCGTGCCTATAGTGGAAGCTTTATTTGCAGCATAGGCTTGCCCCTCCACAAAATCCTACAAGAGACTACATGAATGTAAAATATATAAAATCTATATATAAAACATATAAAAACTGTTCTATTTAATACTCAAATTCTTTACCACTACCAAAACCTGCCTTTTCCTCCTAATAACTAAGCAGTAAGCTAACCTTATAACAAGGTTAGCTTACACTACACAAAACAATGTGTATGACTGTGAATACTTTTATCACTGCTTTTCATGCCTCCTTGGAAGCATTGATGAATAAAAACTTACCAGAATGTCACCCTTGTGTACAGTGATGTTTTTATTGGCTTTGTAGAACATCTGAGGTTGCAATGGGTCATGCTTGCCAATGTTGATCCATTTGCCATTTCTTACAATGTAGCCAGTCACAGCTTTGCCTGTGAGTGACAATCATCAAGCATATAATTGGTGCCAGAAAGCTGCCACAGTTATAGCAGACATGCAGTGCACTACATCCAGAAGTTCCCCTCTTAAGTGAATATTCACAAAGAAGTGCAAGTGCCAATGTTCGTCATACATCAGGCTGCAGCATGAAGGGCAACTCCGGGCCTTTTTGAACATCTTGAACTGATGATCACACTGCATCTTTTCGAGTCCCTTCTCTTTGTTGTGAAAAATATATTTTTTTTAAAATCCCAAGTAAAAATTCAAAGCAAGGCAAGCAGCAAAGTGAAACTGTAACTTGGCTGTGGGGCCAGAGGAAAGCATTATTGAAAAAACTCTCATACGAGAACTGAATGGCTGAAACAGTGACTGCAAACCACTACTCCTTTCATTAAATGCCCCAAATGACGAAATACAGACCTAAAAATTTTGGTTCAACAAACTGGGAGCAGATAACAGTGAGTGGTTACTGTCTGTGATGTCACAAATACAATGCTGATCATAGAAATTGCATGAATTGAAGGAAAATAGCAAATTTAAAGAATTGATGTGTGCAGGACTAAAGCTCCACAAAAACAGTCAAATTCGAATGAAATGACCAGGACAGGAAGGACAGCCCACAATAAATGTTTAATTAAAATGCAGAAACATAAAAAACTGGCAGAGTTGCTCTTTAAGAGCACTGCGCTGTTGGCAAACTAGTTTCAGTGACAGAGTACAGTACAACAAGGTATGAGGATACAGAAGGCACAGAGAAACACAGGAACAGTTCCAACTTTCAACAACAAGGAGCTAACCAGCCCTAACCAAAGTGTCGCTCCTGACAGCAGAGATCCTGTGGAACTTGCAGGCAAACTCAGGCTCCTGCAACGTACTGTCATGGACAAAAATTTGCGGGATGCGGATTTGTGGGAAAAAATCAATTTTTGTGCGGTCAGGCAAAGCAGATCAAATAAATCTACAGAATAATTAGGAGACATGCATGCTCCATCCACTAGAACAAATACAAGCTGGATGGCTAGCAAGACAACCCGAAAATGAAGTCTTTTTCCTTCAATCCGCATCCTGCAAACTTTTGTCCCAGACTGTACTTCAGAAGTGCCACAAGTGTGAGTGTTTCTCAGAGTTGCTCCGGGCATGATGCTGCCCATGAGGTGTCGCCAATTTGCAGGCAAGACTGTTCCCTGTTTTGGACCTATTATCTCCATTTATGTTTGCTGCAGAAACAAAAAGGTTCCAAACTTTTTTCAATAAAAATGCATTAGGCTTTCTAGATTGAAATTTAGCTCTATTACACCAGTACAGCCTCAATGTATAAATATCCCAATGTGCCGCACACACTACCTGCTCAAAAACAAGCGGATGAACACAGAATGCATAGGTGTTCATTGTCGAGATAACTGCAAGAGAGAGTACCCACCAAGCTGATGCGTGTGGGTCCTGAAGGCAAATGGATAGAGAGTTATGTCCTCGTTGATCCGACATGCAGTTTCGAAATGCTCTGCACAGGGAGACAACAAAGAAAAATGGAACATCTGTGCGCAATACAAATTTAGTCAATAGTAAAAACAACTGCACCCTTACCCATCTGATGCGAACGAATCATGCCACCTGTTCCAAGAAGGTAAATTGCAGCTCGTCGTGTTACACTGTAAGCAGTGAAGTGACAACAGCAAAAGTCAGAACAGATCAATGCAACGAAGTTTAAAAATAAACTTATTCATCCACACCAGATACAGCAAAAAATTCCACATGCATCATCTGTATTATGGCTAGAAATTTATGCCACATTATTATAAGTTTTATCACATTCAATGAATTTGTCTTGAAAACCATTTGACTTCAGAAATGCAAAAGGTTTCTCATTTTCAACTTTGGTAGACCTGCATTTCCTCGCTAAGATAGGACTACAAAGTAGGCACCACAAACACTAATCCTCGCAAGTTTTGTAAACGTTCAGAATAACCGAGCTCACCATAACAACATAATCTATTTCACTTTATTTTTAACAAAACAAAGATTAACTGTTTTTGAAGGATAAATAACCAGATGCAGCTTAACTCTTTCCTTACTGCACCCATTGATCATCAATAGCTTGTTAACGTCAAAATCAAACACTTCTACGGCGTTCTTGTACATGCTTTGCGATTTGCGTTGAAGTCAGAAAAATACAGTTTAATTTTATTTTTAGTTTGTTTTTTCCATGTGACAGTGAGTTTTGAACTGCTAGTGAAAACAGGGGAGCTCAGAATTAGAAAACGGTTGCCTCCACCTGTGTGGCACATGCCCTGAAAAATTGCAAATCTCATGATTCAGCAGCATCCACAGTTCATTTTGTCAACGATCTAGGTAACAGTGAACTTGAGGATCCTGCCTCCTCATCCGACTTAAGTGCAGAGGGCGAAGAACTTTGGTGGCAGTGCCTCCATTAGTTCTTTATTCGGGCCCATCTTGTTCGATTCAGTGGTTGGCCATTTTGAAAAGAATACTGACATTACCGAGGGTTTTCCGGACTGTTTCGCCAAAAGGCGCGCTCAACTGCAGGGCCTAAAGTGATTGTTTCATAGCCAGAAAACTGTATGAGCTAGAACTTTGGTTTGTCCAGAAGTATTTACTAGTATTTCTTTTGGATACAGTCATAGTTTTGTTCAAATTTTATTTAAAAACCTTATCTTCAGAAACGAAATTTGATACGAAGACATTAAACACTTTAACAAAGCTTATATTATTAAATGTGAGTGTATAGGTTTGATTTTTATTAATATTTAAAAAACTATTTCACATTTTAAACCTCATAGGTCTAGACTAAAATGTTTAACGAAAATCTACAAAATGTGGCAATTTTTTCCACGGTAGGGAAAGAGTTAGTTAAAGGTGTACAGACATGACGCTTCAAAGACCAACAAACAATGTAATTTGTTGCCCCAGCATAGGATGCCACCTAACAAGTTTCAGTTGCAGGCAATGAGTGGAATCGAACCTAATGTGGTTGTTTAACATGATATTCAACGCTAGCCAGAGAGCAGCAAAGATATTTACATCCACATGGAAAGCTCACATTGAGCAGTATGTATATTTCGGCAGAGCAGTAACAGCGACAGCTATGTGTCTGTCCGTCAAAAAACTGTGATTAAGAAACTGACAGGCTGCTTGCTGGCACACGGTAGAGGTGAGAGCAAACGAACCTCTCCTTGCATCAGAGATTTCCAAGCCCACATGATTATTAATACCGTGGGGGGGTTGAATGTAACATCGTGCAGGGTTAAAATATGCATGGTAATTATGTAGTTACACTGCACTCTGGATTTTTTTAGCTTATCTTCAGGACTATTGTTTTTGTAGAGACCTTGCAACAGAGTAGCACTGACACACAAAAACTCTAGTCTATATACCTCTAACGTTTTCAGTAATTCACCACATTAAAAAGTCTATAATATGCAACTACTCACAATGGTGTGTTTCCAGGCAACACAGAGAGAATGATGCCGGAACTATCATTCTTATTGTCAGCTGAAATAAACCAGTAGAAATTGCAGGTTACACAAAAAACAGAGTAAACACAAGCATACAAAATTTGGTGCGAAACTGGCCTATAAATATGCTGTGGTGTGATGCCTTAAATACGGTACAAGAAATTAATGCTGCACAAATTGGCACAAAGGCTTTCTGAGAAAAACAGCATGAAAAGAGAGGGAAAAAAAATTAAGGTGAGGGATGAGTGCTGAACTTACAATCTTAAATAATGTCAGTAACTTCATTTCTGCGAGCATATAATATTCGAATTATTCATGGATTGCATGCAGGTCGCGAAAAATTGGTTCCCCGAACAACTGAGGCAAAATGTTAACTGATAATGACAAAAAACAAATAAGATCACTTTATTTCGAGTGATTGCTTTTAACGTTTTTTTGTGGGTCAAATTCTTATGCAGCATGAACAAGGTGATTTTACGAAGAAAATGTTTAGGTCCTACAGCTGAGGCAGAGAAATTCAGGAGGATGCAATGTTCAAAGTGCTTCTCAAAGTATCCTCCTTCAGAAACAGCAGTGATTAGTAGTTTTATGCCATCACCAGTGCTACGAGAATGGGACACGATATAGCGCTGAGCAAAATTCCCATTTTTTGCAGCATCTGAATGCTTGAAAATCTACTAGGAAGAGAAGGCACTAAGTGAACTACAAGCTCTGCTAGCGAAATTTAGTAGTCACAAAAGATTCATGACATTAGTAGTCAAGAAAACTGCGACTTTAGCTGAATTCTTGAAATACTACGCTCGCAAAAAATAAGTGATTTATAACATAAACACAAGCTTCTAAAAAAAAAGCTATGTGCCACATATCCTATGTGAAAGGTACAGGGTGATCCACCCTTAGAGTGAATACACGAATGTGTGGCCGTGCTCTTTGGAGCATCCATGCGTTCGACACTGCCACGCGTTGAAGCAAAAAAGCGCATGCGCAGAAAGATCAGGAGGTGGCGGTCCATTGTCTGCCATTTCGTTCTAATGCACTGCCGAGTTGGACGAAATGGAACTGCAAAGAGCACGGCCACGAATTTGTGCATTCACTCTAAGAGTGGATCACCCTGTACATGACAGCTGTCCATCAAGCGAATGCTGTATCCACATAAAACAAAGAACTGTCAAGCAGTATTACCTCCTATTTTTGTGCAGTTTCACATGCGGAGGAGGGACACCTGAATATCTGCGGACCACAGCCTTAATAGCTTGCCGCTAAGAAACAAGCGTCATAGATGCACATCCTTTGTGAAGAATATATACAGGCCACAAGGCTTGCTAAAGGGCTCCATAGTTGGGCCCTTGGAACTCCTATGGTGCTGAGGAGTAAGGTTGATAATTCTCCACACCTACAAGGGATTTGGAGTGCAGGCGATGCAGAATGAACCACACTGCACTATCTACAAATAAACCTCATGGGGTGCGTAATTTTGACAAAGGCTATAAAACTTAAAAATCTATGTGATCAGGCCACACAATCACTCGCTATTACTGTGAGACCAAGCCTTGTGAACATCAGATTAATGGGGCATGCACTCTCATCAAGTATGTCCAAGCACACTTTATGTACAGCATGTCTGCATGTGCTTTCCACCTTGAGAACACACAGGTGACTATGCTGAGTACTTGTGTACATGATGACAGAATAGCTTACAACCTCAACTGGCTGATGCACAAGATTATGAAGGCTGGGCATACTGTATGCAAAGGTGGCTTAGTATCACTGTGTTATCAACAAGCCTATCCCAGAAAAGAAATAACATGCTTAGATAAGTTGCTAAGGGGGTGTACAAGCTCTAATAACAAGCTTTCCCAGCTTTACGTTCATTACAATTGTTTAGTAGTTTTGTTTGAAGGAAGTGCAGTGCATGTTTCTCAAATGCTATTACAAATTGTCACTATTCATTCAATGCTTCCCCCACATCCCTTCTTTTGTGCCCATTTTTTGCATGCTGTTTCACTCAATATTGAGCAGCGTAAAGATCTGGACACGTTGGTACGACATGCTCTGTTCCCTTTTGTGACTCAATGTTCTGTGAGTCCACTTGTGCTTGTTATCTTCCTTGTCACGTTGGCTCTGACAGATGCCCATTTTCTTTTACATTATTTACTTGTTTGTTTACAGTTAGGGGCACGCCACGTGCTGCCGTCCACTTGCGAGTTGCTCAGATGTTTTTAATGCTGATGCGCATTGTCCAATTTTTGCATTGCATCTGGCATCCATGTGCAGATTGTTTGCTTTCGCAGTTTTCAAGGGGCGTGTTACCATGTATAAATTGGGCGTATCGACAGTCACGCATTAAAGTTGGAAGCTGGCGCTTGTGTGTGTGTTTTCTTTCATTCGTCCACGTCCCTGCCGTGCCATGTCCCTGCCGTGCCATCCCTCCAATATCACTCAACATGCCTTGAGCAGCCATATTTTTCAATCCTAACGAGATTGATGGTGGTTATGGCACCACTCTACAGGTGCAAAATATACAACTGGAGCAACCAACATTAAAAGCAAGGGCCGTGCTTTTCCTTTTATTATTATGCGTATTTTCGCACTAAGTCTCACCACTGTAATAAAGGTACCAGAAAGTAATATGGAAATGGTATGGGAATAGAACAAGAACAAAATCGTCTATGAATATACTACCACAATTAAAAGACGAAACAGTCATAGTAAACACCGTGTACGATTTTTCGTAATCAAAACCTCAAGTAAAGGTAGAGACAATTCGTTAGAGGGCTCTCTACCTGTCTAATAATGCCACCAGCACGTTGGTAAGCAGTGCTGCGATGGAGAACTAAGGACAACGCCCAATAAACAAAAATCCCCATGAGTCAGCCCAATTAGTGTAATCATACTGCTCTCAGATGTGCTGTAGATAAACAAACACCACTTCTGCCAGGGCCCACTAATGGTGTCAAAAGGATCAGGTACAAAGTATAGGGATGTCCCCGAAGTTTTGGCCAGCCAGTAGTAATTTCATACAAGAATGCAAAATGGATTCACACACAGTGGTTTGTGATGATCAGCAGCCAATACAAACTGAGCTACAACAAATTACTGCCCGAAATTTCAAGCTGCAGTGCTAGACGAGAGCAGTTGCTGGTGCATCCATCCACTGGATAAAAAAATGGTTATAAGTAAATATGTCTGGAAAGATATTTCACACAAGATCTCAGCAGCAGTTCCTTCGAAACAGGAACACCTCTGCATTTCCTAAGTACAGTAAATCTCTTCGACTATTTCCATAGTGTTTGCTCACCCAGAAAAGCGGTAGTGTCAGCGTAGTGGACTTGAAGCACCAAATATCGTATGCCGCTATTGCCGCCAATCTTGAAGCCAACGCCTGCAACCAAAAAAAAAAAAAAGAATGGAATTCAAGTGTAACATTATGGTGAGCTGAAATCAAACACCTTTATCTAGACATGTGCAAAAGTACACAACGTGCCCGTGGGATGAGGGGAAAAGGAAGAGGCAAAAGCATAGCTCTTCAAAAAACCCTCATGGCATCTTATAATCCACTGATATGGCAGATATGGCAAAAGAATAGAGGTAAGGAATTAAGGTATAGCATGATCAAGCATCAGTACACTATCATTTGTGCAGCATGTTTAAAATAAACATGCTAATAAACAAAAACACAGCACAGTAATTATGAATAAGTCCTAAAAATTTATTTTGCTCAACCCAGCAGCTAAATGTCTCAATTTTAGTTTTTCCGAAAAGATCCAACACCAGGTAGATTACATAAATTTAATGAAACGAAGGCAAGGACGTCGGCCAAAAAGACTGTGATCTGGCCTGCTACTCTGCACTGGGGAAGGGGAGGAGAAAAAAGAAGGTCCTGATGGGTGACGGTGTGGTGAGAACGGAGATCCCAGTATGTGCACGTACATTTGATGGCATCACAACCGCGAGTCGAGGCCCGTGTCAAAAAAAGCGAAAATGCCCGCATTGCATGGGCTGCTTGCCAACTCTGCGGCCAAGCACCTAACAGTAAGTCTTCAGAGTGGCCTGCTGTCCAAATGCTTCAAGGAAGTAGCCAACGTAAGACTTTGGTGCGCATACAGCAGACAAACCGCTACCACATGGCCCCACAGTCTCGGCCATGCCATATGTGGAACAGTTCTTGACACTTAAGGAAAAGCAAAGTGTAGCACATAAAGTGAATTAGATCGTCCTTGAAAAATATTACAGCCATGTGCACCGCAATACCAAACAAAATTTAACCATGAATTGAAAGCAAACCTGACCCACGCCTCCTCTGAACAAAGAAGATATCCTTTCTTGCAATGGTTCATGTGGGTCCCATCCACTAGGCAAGGGGCCCTGAAAATTTCACTGGACTGTCATCCTGATTGAGGGATTCTTGCTAAACCGCAATCTTAGACCATTACAACTTCTGCGAGACACGTATATGCATCGCATTGTATGTATTTAATTTCGCTCATTAGCTTGTTTCTTTCTGTGAACACATGCTTGATAGCGCACTATTTTTGCAGTGAGTGCAAATATAACACCGTTGTAAATTTCCTGGACTCGCAGTTCTGTGTTCCCCAGTTCTGCTGTTATGATGATCCCAATCTAGCACAGTGCAATGCATGATCCACTAGACGGACCCATCACGCCCATGCTGAAGTTAATGTGCATGGACATGGCATGCAGAATAAGCTTCCAGTATAACTTTGTTCCTCAACAAAAGAGGAGAGAAAAGGCAAATTGTGCTTGCGCAGGCTAGTTGTCCGACATGAGGGATAAGCTGGTTTGGTGTAAGCATGGCCGAGAGAAACACGAGACAGTGATTGCAATGGTTGTAATTCCATAAACAGTGAGTGCTTCCGAAGTCTCAGTGGGAGCATATTCCTTGAATGATGCTTCACATTTGCCAGAGTCTAACAAATCTTTCAACCAATTTTTAAACCAGCGGCCCATCCACTAAACAAACAGAGCAAATTGAAGTTGTTGTACGTACATCGACTGATAACCGTAATTTAATATTGAAAAGCTACATCCACTGAAAACAAACCTTTTATAAGCTATAAAACATGAAAAAATTAAATACAGAAACTGCTGCCACACACTGTTTTTGCAACCAAACTGCAATAATGCCAAATGCAGTTTTTGTTGTAGACCGTGGAGCCCCACTGCTCAGCTGTTATGTTCACCAATCAAGCAGTTCCTAGTGAACTCAATGTCATCATCCTGAACTTGAATCAAAATAGTGGGACAAAAATATTCAAACTCTAAATTCTAAAAAAGTTATCAGAAAAAATTCGTCTGTGCTGAACAAATGCAAACACACATACAAAAAGTCCAACCATCGAATTATGCTAAGAACAAAAATTCGATTGAGTTTTTTTCAGTGTTCATTAAATAATACTTTTAATGAAGGCCTGCAATCTCTTTGTATTTTTTGTTATTGATTTAACGCAGAGCCTGACCACAACTCTGACTACAAATAAAAAAATGTCCCATGTCCTTGGCTCATGTTAACAAGTATGCATCAGGTTACCTCTGGGTAGCGTAAGAGGTGGGGCATCACGAGCCCATGCATATATGATCTGAGGTCCTTCGGCGCAAGTACTTCCTGTCTGGTACTCCGAGTGGGAATGGGTCATCTCTCCGCAGTCCCACACTGCCCGTGGAGAATCCATTTCACGATAGCCCGGTACCAGGCAGCCATAGATCAGTATGTGGTGAGCCACATGCATTGACGCATTAGGCTTGAATGCCACTGTAAGACAAGGGGGGAAGGGGAGAGAACAAAATCTCTGTTATAATTAATCACTATTACTTCAAACCAAATCACTCTTCTACTCAGTTTGTACACATGCTTAGAGTATGCTGTTGGTTTGGCATTAACTCGACAGCAAAAATAAGGGTCTTAGCTGGTCGATATTGGCTCACTAAATCTGAGGTTACCAGTGAACACAACTGAAAACCTAAGGCTCAACATAGAACAAAAGTAATAGCAATGATTGATTATGACGACATTTATTAAGCATTTCGTCTCAGAATTGGCAGCTCAAATTCAGCGCTCTTGTGCATAACTACATATTTATGAAATAATGGCTCCCCAAACTGCATATTTTAGGATATTAGATTAACCCATGTGAGCTATCTGGAATATTATTTGGGACATTATATGGAATATCTGGAACATTATTATCTGTTAATGTTTCAAAAGAGTGAAAAAATAAGAAATAACGTAGATGGTTGAATTTTGCATCATTTCATCAATTTCTTGAAGAAACTTTGGTACCTAGACTTTTTTTTTCTTTGGCAGACACCATATCTCTATTTGATTTCACTGAATGCAGCAAATCTCACTGTAACTCATTAGTCACTTCAGTTTTTATCAAACGAAACTTTATCTAATTTGCTTTAAGCTGAATTCAGCTATATCGTATAACTGAAGATTAGAAAAGATACTTGCTCAGGTTTTAATAATACAATGCAAACCTATACATGTCTGTAACTCCTGCATTTTAAGGGTGGTAGTAAAACACTAAAAATAAGCTTTTGAATTGTCAGTTTGCTTTGAGTGAATTTAATCTAAAAAATCTTTTAAAATAAACTTAAAGGGCACAGAAAAATTTATGGCACTCCCAGGGAGCTGCACAAACATAGATAATTGGGTGCAGCCCAGAAGACAATACATTCTTCCCCACATTTTAGTGCAGATAGATTTCCTTTCCTGTAATTGCAGCACTGATCATGCAGCAGGAAAAAGCAATTATCAGAACCAACACATGCCTTGCACATTGCCAATGTTCATCTCAGCAGATGCCAGTACAAATTAAGCACTCAGAAATTTCATAAGGATCAAAGCAAAAAAATGTCAATGCACAGCTGGCATATTATTATTTGATGCAGTGGCAGCTGTCAGGCTGCTGTCATGGTCCTCCAGCCACCGCAACTGGCAGTAAGTCATGCGTTAAAAAAGAAAACCTCCTAGCTAAAATGAGCCTTCATGGCATACATTTCATGAAGGCCCATTAAGAGATGCTTTTGCATATACATCCACAGACCTTATATACAGACTATACATGGTCTCGGAGGTTTTTATTCGGAGGTCAAACCCAAAATGAGTCCCTGTAATAGCTTCTTCTCTGACTTTCCCATTTTTTTCTAAGACCTGAATAGTTGCTATGAACTGCAAGGCAGCAAAGAGAAAAAACCACAGCTAACGTGCGCATGTGAATCATTAAACATACAAAGGGTACGAAGCACGAAAGATCCTACTAGAGTCGTAATATATCCCTTATCATTGTAAGTCAGTGGCAGTAAGGCAGCAGTAGTTTAGGAAAACAACTACTGTCAACTCCAAATACCTACTCATGCCAGAAATTATTCAAAATAAATATGGATATAGAATTTTTGGCTAACACCACAACAGTATGAAATCAGCAAGCGAAGATACGTGCCAGTTCATTTGACGCACTTACCTATATACTCGTGTTGATTCGGTTTAACGTGAAATGCTGTGCACAAATACGTTTCATTCTGCAACAAACAAATGTGAAGAGAAAACAGTGTGAAGCACCTTATTTACAAACAGGGATGCACGATAATATATTGGTCTGAATTATACCATTTGTGTAGTGACAATGAAGCAAACCTGTGCGCTCTTAAATCCTGGCTAAACATTGTTTTACACTATTCCTTACATCGAGCTTATGATCAGTAAACGAAGCAACAGCTGTCGTGTAGGGAGTATGCACAAAGGTCACAGCAGCTGCCACTTTGCTGTCTGTCAAGCAATGCGAAAGGCCACCGGTGTGTCTAAAGGGATTATTGCCTCCTGCTCTGGCCTGTACTACTGAAGCTATGCGCTGGACAATAATATAAAATGGTACACAAGAAGTCATGAGAATAACCCCTATTGGATGCAACATATGTAACTTCCAAGCACTGCAAAGTGACACAAGGAACATAATCAGAGCCACACAAATGAGAGCTTGAATAGTAATCGCTTTTGGTCTGGGCAGATTAGTGAGGATTTATCTATGAGACGCAGAGAAGTCTTCTCATGTACATTTATTTAGTACTTGCTGGCAGGGTTTCTCCAAATATTGCACTCGAAACAGGCTTGAAAATGCCTTTACATAAGCTTTGGAATAGTAAGAAGAAAATGGAAATACTGCAACAGCAATCCATGCAAGCAAAACATTTCGTAGGAGATGAAACCACAAAAAGAACAAGTAAAAGAAGAGGAAAATGAGCTGGTGCCACTAAAAGTAATGCCAGCTAAGTTTTACATTTTTTATGGGGTAAAGTAAAAGCTTGTATTGATTGTATACATAAAACGTAGTAAATGTGATACATATTATTTGTCCACACACAATATGTATTAATAAAAATTTACTTAATGACAGAACTAAGACATGATGCGCGCTCGCCTCAGCAAGTATTCATGAAACATGGCATCCAGTTTAAAGCTTCAAATTTTTAATGTGCAAAAAATTTGCTCGTCAAGTAACCTTTAGATATCGATCACAGTCTCAACTCGACACGTTGCTCCTGTCCTGACAAGATGGATGACGAACAGAATATGCGATATTACGCCGGTATGTGCCACGGGAACGGTGACAGGGCAGAGTTAATGCTGAAATTGATGCTGAAGTTTAATCTAGCAGGCGCAAAGTGGCGCGAAGCGAACTAACGGCTCACATAGCAAACAAACAAAAGAGAAGACATAAATAAGCGCTGTAATTTCCCGGCAACAATAATAAACAGCGCCGCATTATGTGGCCATATGGGTTTTTCCTGAAGATAAAAGCTACAAACTATCTACGAACAAACCGCAGGACTGCCTTTCTGGAAAACATTAACGGGCCCTTCGCGCCTGCATCGACACAAAACATCACCATAGACAAACCGCACTTCGCCGTGCCGTGCGCGAGCAAGCGTGACAACTGGGGCAACTAGCAGTACGGAAACAAATTGGGAGACCTGTTACCTGCGTGGGACGAACGTGAGGCATCCTTAATTCAAGGTCCTCTAAAAACGGAAACGTCGCCGATGTTGACACACTTGTTAACAAGCACAGAACCGTGACAGATATCCCAATCGGGTAAACAAAACCTTCTTTCATTTTTGCAGCCTTGTCAGACAGCTGTCGACAACACAAGACACAGCTTTCCAAGACGCTCAACAATGGAGAACGAAAGCCGAAAGTACGAGAGATGGGTGGATAAGTACGATGATGATAGCGATTGACGTAACAACTCGGACGCAAGTCGATGGCCTCTGCAACTGCACTACACTCAGGTGGATGAACTTCGGAGCAATATTATAGTTCAGAACGCTATTAAAGCTAATTAAAGTAGTGTATGATGCTTATCGCTGTACTCTTGATCCAATGTTTGACTTCCAAGATCTTCGTACAGTTTCGGTTTCGTTATATGTATAGAGCATTGTGCCTTTTTATCGTGAAGATTTTCAAATGTTTCCCCGCCTCAACCGCTAGCTCATTTGCGATGAAACTGCACACAGAGCTTGCGTATTATGGTAAATTTTGTATCGTAGCAAGTTTGACAACGGTACTTACTTAGTTGAGCCGTGCATGATGCGAAAACGTAATCGTCTACGTAGAGATCTGTGAACCAAAACATGCAGACGACATTTTTTCGCTGAATGGCGGCAGTGGCGCTATCTGTTTTCGGCAGTCGAAAGCGTCGGACAAGGCCGCCGAGGCGAGCGTTGCAAGCAGCGCGGGCCCTTTGAATATGCCGTTCCGGCCGTTTCGTACAACTACATCCGATCCTTCCTCACTAACAGAACAGCAGTGATAACGGTCGGAACAATAGAGTCTGCCCCAATAAAACTAGGAAGTAAAGGCACGCCACAGGGCTCCGTCCTGTCCCCTTTCCTTTTTAACCTCTCCATCATCAAAATTCCCCCCAAACTGGCACAAATACCAGACCTACATCACACGTTCTATGCAGATGACATCACACTTTGGGTAACCAAAGGATGCGAAGGCTACATAGAAGACACACTCCAAGCAGCAGTGGACATCATCGAGGCATGCGCATGGGATTCCGGCCTCACTTGTTCTGAGCAAAAATCTGAACTCTTCGTGATCCGTCGTAAACAAAGAGGTAGGCGTACCACGACATCCCCCCCGCAAATAAACGTCTATGTTAATGGACGATCTGTCAAAGAGGTACAGACCATGAGAATACTGGGGTTGTATTTACAAACAAATGTAAAAAATACTGACACACTCACTAAGCTAAAACGCACGGTAGAAGCGAGGGCGCGATTACTCCGCCGCATAGCTAACCGCAGACAAGGGGTGAGGGAAAGAGATTTATGCCGCCTAGTGCAGGCCTTTGCGCTCAGCAGGATACTCTATGCCACCCCTTATCTGAAATTTTCTAAAGCAGAAAAGGACAAATTGGATAGCATGATACGGCAGGCCTATAAGGCTGCGTTAGGACTCCCACTAAATGCCTCAACCGAAAGGCTTATGAGGTTAGGAATACATAACACCTACAATGAACTGAAAGAAGCCCATTTAATGGTTCAAACAGCGCGATTAGCCAATTCCAGAACTGGCAGGAGTATTCTTACCAGGCTCGGAATTAACTTTCAACCTACGAATAACGATGCTAAAGTAGACTTACCCCGCGCCTATAGGACGGCCCTACTAATCAAACCACTCCCCAAAAACATGCACCCCTTACACCATGAGGGTAGAAGACAAGCACGAGCCAAAGCCTTACATAAGAAATACAGACAGTGCGCTGCAACACTTTATGTAGATGCGGCAGAATACAAAAATACCAATGCCTTTGCAGTTGTGGTTGTGAACGAGAATGGTGACCACATCGTCTCGGCGACAATCAAAACGAAATCCTCTGAAACGGCAGAAGAGGCGGCTATAGCCCTCGCCCTAGCACATACCCAAGGGAGCATCATCCTCAGCGATTCCAAAATGGGTATCAATAATTTCGCTAAAGGGCGAATTACAAACACCTCTCTTAGAATCCTTAACGCAACCAAATTCTCACCAAATTATTCCGAATTGATATGGGTTCCAGCCCATTCGGGGAATCCGGGGAACGAGGCAGCCCACAATAAAGCCCGAGGTTTCGTCGACCGGGCAGTGGATGAGTCTGGCTCCCTGAATTTCACGAAGGACTCAATGATCACATATCATGATCTCACCAATCATTTTAAACTAGAGAGGAGAATTTTCCCCCCTCCAGACAAAAGACTTACTAAAGAACAAGAGGTTACGTGGCGTCGTCTACAGACGAGATCGATACGCACCCCATCACTCCTCGCGCACATTTATCCAGATCTTTACAACCCAAAATGCAAACACTGTGGCCAACGTGCTACCTACGATCACATCCTGTGGGACTGCAAAATAGAGCCACCTCCGGGTGATCTAGTTACAGCTCCTTCTCTCGAGCGGTGGGAGACCGTGCTGGATAGCTCTGACCCCAGAACGCAAGTTTTGGTGGTGGAGTGGGCTGACAAAGTCGTCGAGGGCTATGTACTCTCGACCACTTAACGCGACCTCTTGCCAAGCTCTTCCCGGCGAATAAAATGTTTTACAATCAATCTGCTTCAACTGAAGCGCTTACAACATTTTTGGCTAATTCAGCGGAAAAAAATATCAGAACAGTCGATTTAACGAGGCTTTACCTTTCAAAGGTTATTGTTTGCAACGCTCGTCTCGGCTGTCGTCTCGGCCGCCGTCGCGTTCGCGTGAGTTTTCGCGTACATGGAGTCCAGGTGTAAAGCCTGGACTCCATGTGCGCGAAAGAGCGAGCGACGCGACAAGGCGGCACGGCGACGCTCGCTCCGTCGCTTGTGGGCAACCTCCATGCAAGCGAAGGCGGCAGGCGACGCGAACCCGCGACGTGCGCAGCGGACTCCGTGCTTTGCGCACTCAAGCTTAGAAACACGCCCGTGACCTGTTCTCTCTCTTAAAATTTTGTGAGTGTGCCTCATAGTCAGGGCCAAAGGAATATTTCCTCTACGGCAGCGGTGTAGCGGCAGTGGAGATAACCAACGGCGTGCCTGCGGAGACGAAGTCACATCACGGGTTCACGGGGGAGGTGTGCTTTCGTTCGGTGCCTGTGCACTCCGGCTTAGTAAAAACACTCCCGTTAAAGCCTGGACTCCATGTACGCGAAAACTCACGCGAACGCGAAGGCGACGGCGGCGGCGACGCCTGGCGTTCGCTCTGTCGCTTGTGGGCAACCTCCATGCAAGCGAAGGCGGCAGGCGACGCGAACCCGCGACGTGCGCAGCGGATTCCGTGCTTTGCGCACTCAAGCTTAGAAACACGCCCGTAACCTGTTCTCTCTCTTAAAATTTTGTGAGTGTGCCTCATAGTCAGGGCCAAAGGAATATTTCCTCTACGGCAGCGGTGTAGCGGCAGTGGAGATAGCCAAAGGCGTGTTTGCGGAGACGAAGTCACATCACGGGTTCACGGGGGAGGTGTGCTTTCGTTCGGTGCCTGTGCACTCCGGCTTAGTAAAAACACTCCCATGAACTGTCACCGCAACCTGACTGTAAGTGAGCAAACTATAATATACCACTGAGAATGCGCGCCGCGAGTGTTTCTGCACAGTTGGAGCGCAGCGGCACGGTGGATCGAGCGCCGGTACCCGCGGCTCGACACGCATCTCTCCCTGCAGTACGCCCGCTCGCGTAGCCCGCTCCAAATGCTGTTAGCCCTCCGCACCCAACAAGTAGATTGTTTTAATTATTTAAATCGTGCGGGTCTGCCTCTCAGCTACAAAACCAAATATTTTCTCGACGGTGGCGATGACCAAGACGACGGGCTGGTTTCGTGAGATGTATCCGTGAGAAACCATGGACAAACCGGAAACGGCTTTGGGGGGCTCTGATTGGCCAGTCGCGTGGGGGACTTCCGGGCGACGAGCGAAATTTTCTGTGGGTGCAGATCCGAGCGACACGGCAAGCGACACATGCATTTTGCTTCGCGCGACGGCGTCGCTCGTCGCTTGCCGCCGTCGCCTTCGCGTTCGCGTGAGTTTTCGCGTACATGGAGTCCAGGCTTAACTGCCACCGAAATTTGATTGTAAGTGAGCAAACTATAAATTACCAGTGAGAATGCGCGCCGCGAGTGTTTCTGCTCAGTTGGAGCGCAGCGGCACGGTGGATCGAGCGCCGGCACCCGCGGCTCGACACGCATCTCTCCCTGCAGTACGCCCGCTCACGTAGCCCGCTCCAAATGCTGCTAACCCTCCGCACCCAACAAGTAGATTTTTTTTAAATTATTTATATCATGCGGGTCTGCCTCTCAGCTACAAAACCAAATATTTTCTCGACGGTGGCGATGACCAAGACGACGGGCTGGTTTCGTGAGATGTACCCGTGAGAAACCGTAGACAAACCGGAAACGGCTTTGGGGGGTTCTGATTGGCCAGTCGCGTGGGGGACTCCCGGGTGACGAGCGAAATTTTCTGTGGGTGCAGAGATCCGAGGGACACATGCGTTTTGCTTCGCGCGACGGCGTCGCTCGTCGCTTGCCGCCGTCGCCTTCGCGTGAGTTTTCGTGTACAGTGTTGTGCGTTTTTATCGCGAACACTTTAAAAAATTTCCCCGCCTCAACCGCTGGCTCATTTGCCGTGAAACTGCACACAGAGCTTGCGTCTTATGGTAACTTTTGTATCGTAGCAAGTTTGACAACGGTACTTACTTAGTTGAGCCATGCATGATGCGAAAACGTAATCGTCTACGTAGAGACCGGCAACCAAAACCCGCAGACGACGCTTTTTCGCTGAAGTGTGGCAGTGGCGCTATCTGTTTTCGGTAGTTGAAAGCGTTACGACAAGGCCGCCGAGACGAGCGTTGTAAACAATATCCTTTGAAAGGTAAAGCCTCGTTAAATCAGCTGTTCTGATTTTTTTTCCCTCTGAGTTAGCCGAAAATGTTGTAAGCGCTTCAGTTGAAGCAGACGAAACGGCCGGAACGGCATATTCAAAGGTCCCGCGCTTCTTGCAACGCTCGCCTCGGCGGCCTTGTCGTGACGCTTTCGACTGCCGAAAAAAGATGCCGCCACTGCCGCCCTTCAGCGAAAAAGCGTCGTCTGCGGGTTTTGGTTGTCGGTCTCTACGTAGACGATTATGTTTTCGCATCATGCACGGCTCAACTAAGTAAGTACTGTTGTCAGACTTGCTACGATACAAAAGTTACCATAATACGCAAGCTCTGTGTGCAGTTTCACGGCAAATGAGCCAGCGGTTGAGGTGGGGAATTTTTTTAAAGTATTCGCGATAAAAACGCACAATACTGTACATGGAGTCCAGGCTTAACTCAGTAAGTACTGTTGTCAAACTTGCAATGATACAAAAGTTACCATAATACGCAAGCTCTGTATACAGTTTCACCGCAAATGAGCCGGCGGTTGAGGCGGGGAAATTATTGGAAGTCTTCACGATAAAAACGCACAATACTGTATTGCTCGCAAAATGAAGTTAACCACGGCTCTTGGAGGCTGTTTTTCAATCTTGCACGCTGGTAGGCAGATGGTGCGTTCTATCTAAGGGACGTCGGAGACACCAACCTAAACCGCTCAATAAACTTTAAGCGGGCGCAGTGTCTCTAAATGTACGTAAATACCCGCAGTTGGCTTCGACGGCGATGCAAAGGATGGTGGTACCAGCTGTTTTTCACTGCCTACGGTACCACGTGATACGGGAAGCGCTGACAGCCCCAAGTACAGTACAGTGGCTCCCGAAGATCGGAGAATCGCATGCGAAAATAGGGTGTGAAATCGTTCCTTGCTTGCGAGTACCAGTGAATTCGGCTTGAATATTTTCCCCACTAAAGCTCAGATTTCATCATCCCCTGGGCACAAACTGGCTGCAAAAAAAAAAAAAGGTTTTAAGTAGAGACACGCATACCTACATAGATGAATAATTTATAAATGAATTTTTCGTCTCGTGTTGTTTTAGTTTTAACCAACTCTGTGGTTACAACAGACGAACTATAGTGTACAACAGCGTGTTCCATAATTAAACGCGCGTGTTCGAGCTCAAATTTCGCACAGAAATGGCATTTGGCCGGCAGAATTGTTTTATGCCACATTTCTTTGGGGTGCTTCCCTGAATCAGTAAGAAAAAGTCGGATATTCACATGGTCTGCGGCGACAGCGAAACAAAACTACTAGCCATTATATCAGCGACTGCACTGGTGGCGCCATCTCGTTTTACGGCCGTGGAGATCGGCAAATGAGGTGGGGAATTGTCTAGCGGGAGGTTTGACGATGCTGTACCATAAAAGTCTTCAAAACTGGTGCAGTTTTGGCCAAAATAAACTTTTTGGGATTATTGATAAAGCAGTCGCTAAATGTCTTCAAGCCTCCTGCCAAAATAACAAAAAACATAACCGCGACCTTTGCTTAAGCTTCATGATCGACCAAAGAGATGGCGCCACAAATGCAATAGCGTTACAAAGGGCAAGGCCTCAAGTATCTATCTATCTATCTATCTATCTATCTATCTATCTATCTATCTATCTATCTATCTATCTATCTATCTATCTATCTATCTATCTATCTATCTATCTATCTATCTATCTATCTATCTATCTATCTATCTATCTATCTATCTATCTATCTATCTATCTATCTATCTATCTATCTATCTATCTATCTATCTATCTATCTATCTATCTATCTATCTATCTATCTATCTATCTATCTATCTATCTATCTATCTATCTGAGAGAGCTGCTTAATTGTTTCGTTTCGTCGCCACTGCAGACGATGCGAATATCCGACTTCTTCTTAATGATTCAGGCAAGTCCCCCAAAGAAATGTGGTATAAAGCAATTCTGCCGACCAAATTCCAATTCTGTACGAAATTTGAGCTCTAACATTTCACCGGTTTAGCTGTGAGGAGCACTTTGCGGCGCGCGTTTAATTGCGGAACCGTCTGTAGATAGGACGAACGACAGCTTTGTGGTACTGGACAGTTTTAGATCACGCAAGTCGTGTAAAAACAACACTATAATCACTGCTTCTTAATTTTTTTTTTTGCAAATGCAACCTTGGTCAGGCTTGTGTACGAGTCGCGGCGAGTTAAAACAAAACAGAATTGGTAGTGGCTTACCTCGGATATGCCAGAATATACGTAGCGAGAGGTACGTTTCCCTGGCTGAGCTTGTTGCGGTCAATGTATGTTTAGCAATAAGAGACATTGGGCTCCATCTCGGCGGGTATGCGCCGTCTAGAGTCACTAGCGCCGTCTATTACGCTTTTCAGTCTGGAATCTCCGTTTGGCAAGCCGTTTTCCTCTCTGTTCGGGCGCGGCTCTCTTCGCCTTCTTACGCTCATTCTCTCTTTGTTGAGTAGCCAAGTGCCAGGAGACAACCTCAGGATCGGAAGAGTTAATCTTCTCTTGTCTATACCGCCTTTTAGCAGCTGCTGGACTCTCCTCTGCAGCCGTCGATTACATCAATGCTTGCGAATGCGACGAAGCGGGCGGCGCACCTGTGGGGTCTCTCTGGTTACCATGGTATCATCGCATGCGCGCAACTGCTCCTCCGCGTGACGTCACGCGCGGCTCTGACTGTGGAGCGGGCGCGCGGCCGCGGCGACGGCGAAGCGCACGCCGCACCTGCTGCTCCTCTTCGGTTGCCATGGTAACGGCGCATGCGCACAACTGGCCTTTCCCGGCCACCGCGAAATGCTCGACTGGTAGCCCAGTGTAGCTCTCGCTACAAAAAGCAGCGGTGGTGGTGGTGGTGGTAAAAACATTTATTAATTATAGAGAGAGGTGTTGGGGTCCGTGACCTGAAGGGTCACGCCCTTACAACCACTAGGTGGGGATGCCTAGTCAGGCACCCCATTGGCGGTTGCCGCAGCCCGGGCACGCTGCGTTAAGGCCCTTTGGGCCTGGAGGGTGCAGCAGCCGGACAGGGTCGCCTCCCAGTCCTCTCGGGTGGGGTTTGGGATAGGGGGTAGGGATAAGGTCTGCTGGCAGGCCCACACCATGTGGTAGGTGTCCGACACCTCCCCACAGTGTGAGCACCACCCGTCGAATTGAGGATTGAAATGCTTTAGAGTTGCCGGGCACAGCATCGTGTTAGTGAGCAGGCGCAGGAGTACCCGCTCGTTGGCCTTCCCCAGCACTTTGCAAGGAGTGGGAAGAATTTGGTGGGTGGATTTGTAGTAATCGCATATTTCCTTAAAAGTGTAAACCGGATTGAAATCGGAGTCCTGGTCATCGTCGGGTCCCGAGGGAAACGCCCGGAGAGAGAGCGCGCGGGCGGCGGCGTCGGCTGCTTCGTTTCCGTGGAGGCCTTGGTGACCTGGAGCCCAAATAATAGATCGGTGCGCAGGATCGGAGTCTCTGCTACAATTTTGATAGATGCGATAAGCCAGGGGAGTAGCCCACCCTTGCTCGACGTTTCGACAAGCCCCTCGCGAGTCGGTGATTATGTATTTGGAGGAGGAGTCGGAGGCTGCCAGGGTCATAGATCAGTTTTGCCTCACATGATTTCAAATCGTCTGTTACATCACAGCCGTCTGTCACCCATTGAAACCGAAACCGAAATAACACAAAATAATTTATAAAGGATGTTTGTTCTGCTTACTGGCGCAGTTCACGTGCATGGCTTTCCGTGTTTTCTAATGTGCTGCGCATCATTCCAAAGAAAACGCAGAACTAAAATTTGGTGTTTATGAGGAATGATGTAATCTTCAACGTATGCTGACGTCGGATGGCACATGAACGCCTTTTGCGTTTCGTTAGCATCGAAACGCACCCGCCGCGGTGGCTCAGTGGTTAGGTGCTCGACTACTGATCCGGAGTTCCCGGGTTCGAACCCGACCGCGGCGGCTGCGTTTTTATGGAGGAAAAACGCTAAGGCGCCCGTGTGCTGGGCGATGTCAGTGCACGTTAAAAATCCCCAGGTGGTCGAAATTATTCCGGAGCCCTCCACTACGGCACCTCTTCTTCCTTTCTTCTTTCACTCCCTCCTTTATCCCTTCCCTTACGGTGCGGTTCAGGTGTCCAACGATATATGAGACAGATACTGCGCCATTTGCTTTCCCCAAAAACCAATTATTATTATTATTCACCGAAACGCGGCCGCCACGGCTGATATTGAAGCCGGATTCTCCGAATCAGTCAGAGGATGCTGAGCCACCGCGGCGGGTTCTAAGCGGCATCGATAGCTGACAGTTAGCTCACAACGACGCCTATATATGCTAGTTATTACCCGTAGCCATGCCGTGGTCGTCTGCATGGATAACGATCTCAATGGCCAGTAAATGAACACCTTGCTATTGTCGAAGCGATACCAGCCCGATGCTGGTTGAAAAATGCAGCTGAATTTCGAGTTCCACTCATAATTAAAACTCGAGGGGGACTGAATTAACGGGATTTTGAATAAAACGAGTTCGAGTTTATAAGATTCCACAATGTGCCCTCGCTGGATCACAGAGGGCTCACGGAAAAGATATCGCGGCAAGGCAGCGGCCAGCCCATTTTAACAACCTCGCGGAGCGCCATATTGTTCTAACAAAGGGCTTGCCAATTGAGCAGCTTGCATCGGCTGAACGACAGTGTGATGCGAGCAGAATTACTGGAAAGTATCAAGGATGACCCCTGACTGCGTGCTGCCCTGCAGTGTGCAGGCGCCAACTGCCGCAAAACTTGATCAAATGCCAAATGATACCATGAAGCCACTGAACGCGAAACGTTCTGCGGACATCTTCGAACATTTAGAAAAGCCTAGGATATCTAGAACTCGTCGAGGGATATGCCTGCAATATTTTCTCGACTCCTTACGGATGTTTAACTGAAGCCGTAGAGAAGAACAGTCTCCAAATACTTTTAATATTTAGGTTGCGGAGAAACGTTTACACGGTATCGATCATGAGACGTCTCCAAGTAGCCTTGTGTCGCATACGGTTCATTGATTTTCCAATGCGTCACCGTTCCTTGAAAGCGTTCGTTGAAAGCGATTGTATTATTCGCCAAAACACGGATGCGCTTGTAAATGACGTGGGCCGAATCGTTCTGGAACAGCTCAAAGCAATGTTAAAGTATAGCGTATAGTTAACTAGCTAGTAAAGAGGAAAGACGCCACCTGGTGTTACCTTACCTGTCGTCGGCGCGAAGTGTTCTCGCGTGGCAGGCAGTCTTTCCATGACAACACGAACACCTTTCGCAGTTCAATAGCAGAAATTTGTTGGAGGCACCACATTGTATCCTCCTTCACACACACAAAAAAAATCTAAGGATATCCGTTCATCTGCTTGCCTGCTTTATTGATGAAACGTTTACGCGCAGACGTCCACAGTCCATCTCGTCACCGAGAGCAGATGTAAGCATGAAATGCGCTGCTGGAAATGTGTATAGCTTATTCTAGGAGGGCTCATAGATGGTGGCAGCCGCGCTCAAGTCCTGAGGGGCCTCCGTCATCAAATACTTTACTTTTCTTTTTTCGCTCGCCTACCTTGGTTACTCTGCGCGGTGTCAGTGCAAGCCAAAGACCCCCAGAAACTACAAATTAATCAGTCGCCGCGGTGGCTCAGTGGTTATGGTGCTCGGCTGCTGACCCGAAGGGCACGGGTTCCATTCCGGCCGCAACGGTCGTATTTTAGGGGACGGCGTCCCCCATAGCGTGAGTCGCTTTGGGATGTTAAACCCAACCAACCGACTGAACAGCCCTCACGGCCAGCCAGCCAAAAAACCAAATTAACCCAAAGCCCTCCCCTATGGCATTTCTTTCTCTTATTCTTCTTCCTCTCATTTGTTCTCACATCCCCCGCGTGGCGTTTAAGGTGCACAGTGAAAATTAAGTGAGACGGTTACTGCGCCTCTCTTTTTCTCAACTACAGTTTTTCAATTGGCGGTAAAATCAGGCATACGCGGTGAAGAACGAGCGAATGAAGGGATGATGATCAAAGGGTAAAAACAGCGCTAATTTAACACATACCACACAGAAAGACGGACAGGTCGGGTTTATGACTCCAACTATCCGTCTTTCTGTGTGGTTTGTGTAAATTAACGCTGTTTTTATTTTTTTTCAGACAGTGCTCCACCAACTAGCCTAGCAAAATGTACTGTTAAAGTGGCTCTGAACACCTTCCGAGGAGAGCCCATCAACTCGCTCATCACTGCATTGTGTCGTCATGAAACCTTGAGCCAAATTAGCCAAATAATATGCTTCTACCCGCAGCAGAGGAACCCACAATCACGCTTGAAAGTTGGCGAGCCCTCCCCGGCGACTTTTTCATGCTCGCACATGCGTATACAAGTTGAGAGGTGGCCATTGGTTAGATTCTTGTAGACGTCAGGCAGCTACCATAGCCGCGGCCAATAAACCGCTTAGCTCCGGCGGGTCAGGAAGCTCCGCCCCAGGAGGTGAGGCCGGCGGAGGAGCTCTGATCTTCCAGCGTGAAAATGTGAGAGTAGAGGGAAAGGCGCGAAGACGCTGAAATTCAAATTTTAACTAGAGATAACTCATCTCCTACAAAGCGCATTAAAAAAAATTCTTGCTGGACACTATTCGTGAAGCGGCGTGCTTCAATATCCCAAGCATGCCGCAACTTTATTAGAGTCTCTTTCAGAGCTTCTTTAAAGGATGATGAAGGCGATTAAATCGAAAACGCAGTGCAAGAGACAGCGGCGATAGCCGAGGAGTCTAACGATGTGTTCTAATCGGCGATCCGGAGCCCGCGCCCGGCCCGGGAGGCCCGGCCCGGCCCGACACTCAAGGACTCTGAGCCCACCCGGGCCCGGCCAGATTGTCTCTGAGTGTAGGCCCGGCACTGGCCCGGCCCGACCTGCAATAAGTACAGTTGCCAGATTGTCTCTGAGTGTAGGCCCGGCACTGGCCCGGCCCGACCTGCAATAAGTACAGTTGAGTGACGACGACAAAAAAAAAAAAGATAATTTCAGGAAAATGAGTTTATTTCAATGACTTTTAAATTTTGACCTCACATAATAATAATTGGTTTTTGGGGAAAGGAAATGGCGCAGTATCTGTCTCATATATCGTTGGACACCTGAACCGCGCCGTAAGAGAAGGGATAAAGAAGGGAGTGAGAGAAGAAAGAGGTGCCGTAGTGGAGGGCTCCGGAATAATTTCGACCACCTGGGGATCTTTAACGTGCACTGACATCGCACAGCACACGAGCGCCTTAGCGTTTTTCCTCCATAAAAACGCAGCCGCCGCGGTCACATTCTAAATGACAATTTGGTAATGTATGCAGACACAGTGCACATGGGTATGAAGATATCATTTTTAAGTTATTATGCAAGAACAAGTCGTCCGTCGATGATGGCTTGAGGCAAGTGCCGCACACCTGCATTATGAATCCGGCAGCGCTATTTCTCTCGCTGCTCGCACTGGTGGCCGTAACGGCTGATACTTTCTTAGCAAGAATAGAAAGTTTCGGGTATGTAGCTTCCTTGATTCTCCGAAACTATACTAGCTCAAACTTTGAGCAAGGGGTCGATTCTGCGGCCTAGTAGCCAAGTGCGGTAAGCTCGTCTCTTTCGATCGGCATTCTGATTGGTTGTTTCGTCGCTCCACTGGCTGAACAAATCCATGCATTGTTGTTCTTGCATAGAGGCCGGCAACTCCCCTTGTGACGACGCGACGAGCTCTCGTACACGCCCGTGCAATTCGTCGCGCTCCTCGGCGGAAATCATCCTAATGTGTCGAAACTGCCCTAACAAAAACTTCTTTAGACAGTCTATAGACTGTCCATAGACTTCTGTCTACAAAGTCTATAGACTCTCTATAGACGAAGACTAAAGAACAGTCTAAAGACGATACGAATCCTATAGACAGTCTATAGACAGTCTATAGATTTATGGCCATACACTTTTAGTAGACTTTTGTCTATAGACAGTCTGTAGACTATGAATATACAAAAATAAATATCTATATAAAGGCACTAGAGTCTATGAGAAGTCTACAGAACGTCTATAGACCATTTTTATAAGGGTGGGGGCAGAAAATCGTCTCTATCTTGTGCTCCGTGGTCGGGATGACCTTTGTATTTAGGAAAAATTGGGCACGTTGCTGTATTTTTGCCATTTCTGTGGCCTTTGATGGTTATATTTGGTCACGAAGAATTCTTTCTAGTTTGGCAAAGTGCAATAAGGCTAGAGGCAACGTTGGGATTTTGTCCGCCTCTAGGCATCTCGTTGCTTCTGAAAACGGCTGCAGAAATGCAATTTATTTTAGAACCGTTTTGTTCACGTTGTTCATGACTGACGAGTTCCTCGCTTCAAGAAGAGCTTCAATTTCTCCAAATTAGCCGAATACAGATTTCAGCATAGAAAGTTTTCAGTTACACCTTGGCGGAGCTTCCTGGCAGACGGTTTGGTTGAGTTGGCTAGCTATCTAGGCCGCTTTGTTTCAGGAATTTCACGACCAATTTGACATTTACAAATGTCGCACTAACACACAGGGCTTGAGCTGCAAAAAAATCGTCAGAGAATGTGTTCCGAAGAACAGCTTTCAGATGTGCGCAGCAGTTCATTCTGCGGTAGTGCCTGAGAGAAGACATGCGATGTTCGCACCCTGGTCAGTCACGAATGTAGCCTTCTGCAGAACATCCCTGTCGATCCCCAGTTTAGAAAAACAGCGCTGTAACTATTTTCGAATGTTTTCCGCAGTCATGCGTTCCTGAGAGAAAAATTGCAAGTAAAAAGAACGTGGGAGTGCAGGCACCACTCACTGTCTATGTAATGTGCCGAACAGTCGTGTACGCCACTTTGGGAAAACCATCTGTCCACATTTCCGTATAGTGATCGCACAGCGTCCCTCTATCATACATGTGGCAACATCCGGCATTAAGCTGCCCCGAGCTTGTACTGCTAAATCGCCTACTTTTCTCGAGACAGTGGTGCGATGAGGAAGGAGAGCATCAACCTGAACATTGCGATGGCGAGCTCCAATGCAGATTAACTCTTGGGCTACTTTTGAAAAGCCACTGCCGCTGACTATGTCAAACGGGCGCATATCTTTCGCACAGAAATGTGCTAAAGCTGCAGTTAACTCTTTCTTCGTAGAGGCTGGAAGCTGTGAATTTGGCGGCTTCAGAAAAGAAGTTATTGCTTTTACAACGATGCCTCTGCAGATGCGATGCGTGCCCGTTTTCGAATACTCGTTGGCGGAGAACGTCTTGCACAGCTAGCACTTTGCATGTCCTACAAGTGGATTCGTTGCACACTCAACGACGATGAGATACTTGTCCCATACAGCATACCAACAGATTTTGGGATGAGCTTAAAGCGTCCGCTTGAAATGCCTTTTTGACTTGTCAGACGGTAAACCAGCAAATAAGCGACAGCTTGGCGCTCTCCTGCGAATGCCGATGTGGCGCCGACGTCCCTTCTTCTGCTACTCACGGTAAGGAAGGCTGCTGTGTTCACTTCGCCGACAAGCAGTTACGGCGAAACACAAAAATTTAGTATACTATGCAACAACTAAGCATGCGCCGGAAGAGTACGAGCCGTAGTGGAAGCGGCATTCTTTTACCACTATTCATGTGGTGGTGGAGCCACCCTTGGCTCTTGGCCGCGACTATTGCCCGTTTCGCCTGCCGGAACCGGGGAGAGTAGCTCCTTCAGGGTAGACGGACAAGAGAGAAAGCAGTCGGTGCTGCTGTGCGTTTCGAAGAGTCTTCCCGAGAATGGCACCACAAAACCCATCTTTCCTTTCGCTGGATACCGACAGCGGCAAGTGGAAGAAGTTAACCCTTTCCCGAGGCGCTTCTGAAAAAAAAAAACGATGTCTCTTGCGCTGGCAGTGACGTGTTCCTCTTGTCAACCTTGGACAACGACGAGCCTTCAAGTAATACCGCAGTTCATTGGAAAAGCTTCCCTGTACGCCACGACCCCGCGTGCGCCATACGCAGCCTTACCTCCGCTTCCCAAAAACTTCCATTCTTCTTCTTACGCTTCCTACTGCAAGGCGCCCACAACAGGTGGCTGTCCCCCAAAGTTGGTACCTGCTAGAACCGGAAGTGCGTTTCGAGCCCCAACAAGCTTTTGTTTGCTTTTTGTTAGCGGTTGTACCCTCCTCCCTTCCTTGCACATTCCCTCCTGGATGGTCTAGACACAAAGCACTTCCTGCTGTGCATGCGAGACACCCAGCGCAAAATGACCATATTCGCAAGCACACTGACAGGAATTTTTTACGGGAGGGGTCCAAAGTAATTTTCGAGCTTCCAGGGGAGGGGGGGGGGGGGGGCTCGTCACTCTCAGAGTTCCAAATCTTCTGAAGTCATGCCCCCCCCCCCCCCCCCCCCCCTCAAATGGGGTCGGACTTCCACGAATGCTATAGCAGCCCCACTACAGAAGCGAACCCCTTGTGCTCTAAACATTTGACCAAAGCTGTACGTGTACTCGCAATCGCGAAGCCAGGCCGGCCCGTCCAAGACAAATATTCCCTGGCCCCGGCCCGGCCCGAGCCCGTGTCAAGGGGCTTCCGAGGTGCCCAAGCCCGTGCACAGCTCTACTCTACAGGGCAACACAAAGCGGTGTTGATCTGTTCGCGCCGCCACAAATTCAAACCCCACTCGAGGGATAAGTATCATAAGCTTTTTTCGGCTCTCTTCCAGTCGGACGGAAAAGTTCGGAGTGTTTCGGATGAGTTCGGCTTCATACACTTTCGTCTGATTTGTACCTTAGCGGTACATAATGCTTCCCAGTGCATAACAACACAAGGCTAGCACTTTGGCTGCCTGAGAGATGGTCAGGCAGCCATAATGGATTTTCTAAGGATGGCGAGCACGTGGCAACAGCACAGAACACGTTTGAGCGGGCCGCTGTGCTGTCGTGGTGCAGTCGATTCGTCTGGGCGCTCAAATAAGCAGCGGTGGCTCTGTGGCTGCGGCGCTCGGCTGCCGACCCGAAAGACGCGGGTTCGATCCCGGCCGGTGCGGTCGAATTTCGATGGAGGCGAAATTCTAGAACCTCGTGTACTGTGCGATTCAGTGCACGTTAAAGAACCCCACGTGGTCGCAATTTCCGGAGCTCTCCATTACGGCGTCCCTCACAGCCTGAGTCGCTTTGGGACGTTAAGCCCCCTAAACCTAAACCAAACCACGCCAGTTACAATTCACTCAAAAGCGATGCACCACTACATGATAGGTACCTTGCACTCGCCATCGCACATTCTTTCCCCGTTCTTGTCCTCAAAAGCAACCCTGTCAAAGCTAGCGCTCTTGTTTGCGCTGCCTGCCTCCGCGACCAAAAAGTAGTGGGTTATTTGTAGTGAGCGAAACTTAGTAGATACTTTGCCTGTAGGCTTACTGCATGACACATTTGTCATGATCTTGATTAAATGATTATTGCTGACAACACGCTGTCGCCTTCTCGTGTCATAGACCACTCGGGCACAGAACAAGCGCGGAGTTACACGCCTCCCTTTATTTTCCCTTCCGGACTACTCCCGTACCTTTCATAGCGTTGCACCTGATGTATGAAACGGAGTATAGGGGAGGCGAATAGTGGTGGTGGTAGTGGTTTTTTTAATTAAAATAATAGTAAAAAGGAAGGAAAAGACTTTTGCTAGCCCCGGCATCTGCCATCGATACTGAAGCACCTGAGCTGGGGCAGCGGAAATAAAGGATACATGCAGAATGAGAAATTGAATGAAAGAGGTGAGGGGACAGGAAGAGAGGAGCGAATAGTTTGCTGATTTTGTTTTTGCTCTTCCGATAGGGCGGCGGGGTTCTTTTTTTTTTTTGCTCGGACAGGCCGAGTGCGGGGCATCAGCTTCAGGCGGTCGACTATATAAGCTGACCGCAGTTTGTCGTAGCTGTATCGACACCTGTAGATAAGCCTAGTAAATAAGTGTATAAAAGTCGTCTATCTCCGTCGCTGAGTCTTCGGCCTCCTCTTCATTCAAGTCAGCGACATCGACAACCAGCTCCGGACCGACTTTACACCGGGTGAGGAGGATGCCGAAACATCTCCTCTACGGGCAAACCGGTTCCGCGGCCGCATCCACTGCGCAAGCACCAACTGCACACAACAGCCCAGCGAGCAATGTGGCGACGTCCAGGGAGCCTTCGTCGTAAGCACCGCTGGAAGTCCCATGAGATGGTCCGGCAGGAGCACTAGCACTGTGTTGTGTTTGGCTCCTTGAAATTGCATTAAAATATTCGCGTGAGTGTGCTGTGAAGAAGCTCTCCGTTGGCCGTGCTGTGTGGCCTGGCTTGAAGATGGGCCCGGTATTGTCAGCCAGCATTACATGCCCTCTGTAAGCAGGCATCGCAGGTGCGGTAAAAACCACACGACGCAGGCGTTGCTGGTCTGGTTATGCAAAACATTCGGCTGCTCATGGCGCGGAGCACCAGGTGCGACACATACCGAGGCGGATCTGATCGCGCCACAGCGGGCGGCAGTGGAATGCTGGATGCCGAGAAAATTTTCAGATCTTATCCGGCACACTGGTACTTTCAGACTGCAGTTCAATGATGTCGCAGTGTGCATCGAATTGTGTGTAGTAGAAATATGCCGAGCTCGCATACACCTAACTTAAAGGGAGTCTGAAATGATTTCGATGAGCATATTCTAGTGCAACAGGTGCGTAGAGCTGGTCGTTGTGGGTATTCGAATAAATTTGAAAGCTCTGCATGGACCCTATAATTTAGAAATAATTAAAAAAATCGCTGCTCGCCACAGATTAGTACGGCACCTCACCGCCGCGTACTCCACCGCCATGACGTCAGTGGGCAGTCTGGGCGAGGCCAGTTATTGCAAGCAGCGAATTTAAAAAAAATATTTCAAAGTGATAGCGTCCACGCGGAGCATTCAAATTTGACTGAAATACCCGCAATGACCACCTCCACAGATATGTTGCACTAGAATATGCCCATAGAAATCATACGCCGTTGCTCCTGACTACATCGTCTGGGTGCAAGAACAACGCAAGAATACAAAAGTAGCAATGACGGTCTGCAGTGCGCTTTCGAGCCTCGCTGATTTCTTTCGGAGCACCACCAATACACAACCATTTTTAGTTACATAAATCGTGAACAAGCACTGACAGAAGTATGTTTTTAGAAGCGACCGCTTGTCAAGCGAGGTACCTCTGGTATTAAAAAGAAGCCGTAGCTACTAATTTTTTGGTATTAGAACTAGTGCTTGGTTCTAGTATCGGATGCGGCTCCACGTCTCCGTGAAGTTCAGTACACGCTCTCACTTTAGCCTGCATCCAGCCACTGCTGGTTGCAGGCGGTACATAGATTGGATCGCGCAGGAAACAGCTCTTTTAATTTCACAAAATGGACTATCACAACGGAAAGAAACGCGAACAATGCGGCGCCTACACGCTCCGCTGTTGCAATTTCTTTTCATCGCGCCTTTACCTGGGTGGTACGAAAAAGACATTAGAGTGGTCCTGGAATGCATCGTGGACGACTCTAGCGTCCTTTTAATATCACCGAAGTAAAAGCGCGATGAAAAGAAATTCGAACAGCGGTGTGTGTAGGTGGCGCGTTTTTCGCTGCTAAGAAATGTTTCCCACAAGGATGGTTCCCAACTGACTTCTGTCAAGATCACTTCCATAGTAGCATTGGTCACAGACTTTATAATGGGAACATTGATTGTGCAGAATACTTAAAGCAGCGATGAAGAAACACAGAAACAGCAGAATAGGTTAAGAGAACTTATTGTTGGGCTAATTGGTTTTCGTTCATTGTTGACTTCATAGGCTCTAATAAAATAGGACGGAACACGAAGGAAGGCGCTTCGCCATGTCGTCTTCCTTCGTGCTCGTTCTTGTTTGTATGGCGCTTAAAGCCAACAAAAACATCTCAGTTCTAGTGTTGTAATTTGTGCGCTTCTTCATGGTCTTCGTCTTATCGCGCTGCTTTATCTCTTAATGGTGAGCAACCAACTTGCCTACACTGGGATTTCAGTTACCTTGATTATCCACTCCTTCCTGAGCTTAGAATTTAGAGGGAACGTGTGTAGGTTTACCTCGCATTTGACCGCACAGTTCGAACAGATAGAATATGCGATTGCTTTTATTTTTTCTGCACAAACCAAACGCAGTTATATATTTAAAAGCGCTGCTCGACTCAACTAAATGTACAGAAGTTGGGCGGTACCAGAGGCGGCCACGTAGCGGCGCCACCGCATGCGAGAGTGCTTGAACGCTGCAAACATCCGCCTGCAAACCACCCACGCAACAATGCACGCGCAACGCAGGGTCTCCCCTTCCCGAACCCCTAATTTTGCACACATACCAAACACGCCAGCTTCCTAGCTACCGTTCGTGGAAGAACAGGTGAAACGAACTCTTCGCAGAACATGTCCCGCCGAACCGGTGTCCAGCTTAGGACAACGTTACTGGAGAAAGGCCCATTGTTACTAAACACACTAAGGTTCTTCTTTGAGCTTCACAGAGGGGCGCTGCAGATGCCAGTGAAAAGCGCCCTCTCCGGCCGACTCCTCATAACTGGCCGGGCAGGAGTATTTAGAGGGTGTTGGCAGGACGGTCACCCTTTCAGTAGCTGCGCGAGCAGCGCGCTCTTTCTCTCGAAAGGGGCCAGTTCTGCACATGCTTCCCACCTGTTGCCCTGTCTGCAAATCGGTTTGCGCAGTCGCGTGCGTTTTCCCTCGTGCTTGGACGCTGACAGGCTTCAGAGATATGTGTTCAAAGAAATAGTGGACAGTGAATTTTTTTTTTCGCAGCGCAAACTTGAAAAAAAAAAAGAACTGCTAGTGAATCATGTCCACTCTCTGATGCAGATTATTGACGAAAACGCCTTTACCGAAACGGTGAAATGTGTGTCGCAAGTAAATCACAAGATAATTTAGGACGTGGAATTCGACCTTTTTGTTGGCATAGTCATTTTCGCAAAATACTTAATTTTGTTGGATAGCTGAGCAGTTCGGTGAGGACAATTTTGTTGGCCAAATAGCTAGAATTTCGTTATGTTTTTCGCTGAACAATAGACGTTTTTAGCATACAGGAGACGTATTAGCGGAGACGTATTCGCAAGTTTCATGGTCTATAGACAAGCGTCATTTTTGTAAGCAAAGGTGGCGCTGCGGTCGGCAGCGACGCAGGGTGCAGGCAAAACGCAGCTCGCCTACACTGCGCTAATCGACGCTGCTTTCGAAACCAACTGGTGTATGCGAATATTTCAAAGCGTGCGCGTCGCTTGAGGTTAGAAACAGTTTTGTTGATGTTCGGAGAGTAGTTCTGCACTTTTTCAGCCTGCTCGCCAGACGGAATTGGTAGGCGGAGCGCTGCGTCGGGTGCTTCTCCGCTCCTAGTTGGCGACAAGAGCGCAGCGCTACGGCGGGCGAGAGCGCGAGGGATGGGGAGGAACTAATCGCCCACAGTTCTCAACTTATGGGCCGATAAAGTATATCCGATCGTTAGTGCAAGATATATAGGACGACGTGATGCACGACGCGAATCAGCTTTCTCACGAGACGATTCTTGTAATGTGCTTCCTATTTTCGCCGAGCCGGTTCACTCTGTAGACCCTGGAAATTATTGAACACTCTAGCTGCTTTGAGTAACACGCATGCGATCCGAGAGCTCCACGAGCACATGCACAGACGTTTTCCTTGAGCTCCAAACGAAATTTAAACTAACTCTGCTAAGCTATAAGATTGTGCTTCTCATCTTAGAATTTATTCATGTGTGCGCATTCTGCTTGATCGGAGTGGCTTTTGGCGTGGAATTTGCTGTGATCGCCAGGTTCTGATCGACCTGCAATGTGAAAATTCAAAGAATTTGGGAAGTAACACTAGGCGACATTGTCGAGATCCTAGCGTCGTTGGACCGGTGTTGAAACGACACACTTGTTGAAATTCGCGAAAATGAAAACGGAGAAAAAACTGTCGTTCGCGCTACTACCCGAGCCGGCCTTCAAGCGCCGCACGGTGTGAACGCTGAAGGCGACTGGCGGCAGAGATCTGTCTTTTTTTTTTTCCCGCGAAGTGATGCTTGGGATATTGTCCAGGTGATAAGCGTCTGAAAATGGCCCCCTGTGTTCAACTTATGATCCCAAGCACACGGAATATCGCGCCTAAATGTATGCTGAGAGCACGACAGAATGAGAACGAGTTGCAGGCGTTACTTGATTTTTGCACAGTTCACCACGCGACCGAATAGCAACGATGCGAAGTCAGAGACACAAACCAACTTATTAGATCTGAATGTATATTATAATTATAATTGGTTTTTGGGGAAAGGAAATGGCGCAGTATCTGTCTCATATATCTTCGCACACCTGAACCGCGCCGTAAGGGAAGGGATAAGGGAGGAAGTGACGGAAGAAAGGAAGAAAGAGGTGTCGTAGTGGAGGGCTCCGGAATAATTTCGACCACCTGGGGATCTTTAACGTGCACTGACATCGCACAGCACATGGGCGCCTTAGCGTTTTTCCTCCATAAAAACGCAGCCGCCGCGGTCGGGTTCGAACCCGGGAACTCCGGATCAGTAGTCGAGCGCCCTAACCACTGAGCCACCGCGGCGGGGCAAGAAATGCAGAAATGCATTATAATAACCCAAGGGGCGAAACGAGCTCGGCGTAATAACCCAGGAGCTCGGCGGTAACAATTAGCCGCGAAGCCGATCCGTCGCCGAACTTGTCTTGCTCCTCGGCCCCTGCCCGTCGTTTTCGGGACTACCCGACTGTAATGACCTTGTGGAAACTTAAGCCGCTTCCTTTATTCTGCATTGCGACTCAAGCAACCGCACTACAGCTTGTCGGAACGCCGTGAATTGAGCCCAAAAACACGCAAGCGTGGCGCACCCAATGCGGAAGGTCCCGTTTTTTGCCTATACAACGAAAATCACTGCTGATGCCAATGCCGCCGAATCTCTTTGACGTCACGGCCTGACGCTTGTCTGTAGGGGGCGCCACTGGTAGTTCAACATGGCTACCCGAGAGAGGATCCGGTGACCTCGCTAGCCTTGTGCTTTGCTGTGCCGCGCTACCTAAGGCTGCCTTAAATGTTCGTGTAAGTGTGCTGCTTACAGGCGAAGGAGCTCTCAATGTAAGTCCTGGTTTGTGCTGTGCCTCGAAGATATACGCGATGGCCCAAGTCAGCGTACAAGTGCATACACCGCAGTAGTAGTTTAGTTTAGTTTATGGGGGTTTAACGTACCAAATCGACTCTGGCTATGAGGGACGCCGTAGTGAAAGGCTCCGGAAATTTCGACCACCTGAGGTCCTTTAACGTGCACTGACATCGCACAGTACACGGGCCTCTAGAATTTCGCCTCCATAGAAATTCGACCGGCGCGGCCGGGGCCGAACCCGCGTCTTTCGGGCCAGCAGCTGAGCGCCATAACCACTCAGATACCGCGGCGGTGACACCGCAGTAGTAGTAAATTGTTTATTAAAATAATAGTAAAAAGGAAGGAAAAGATTTTTGCTAGCCCCGGCATCTGCCATCGATACTGAAGCACCTGAGCTGAGGAAGAACCCGACGCAGGTGCGGCTGGTCTGGTGCGCAAAACATTCGGCTGCTGACGGCGTGTAGCGGCAGGTGCGACACCTACCGCAGCGGCTCTAATCGGGGGAAGAAAGGCGGCGGGGAGACGTGCGCCGACAGAAAACACGGATACCAAGAAAATTTCCGGCTTTTATCCTGTGCATGCCATTCGCGGATGGCAGCGTTTGAAGATGTTCGCAGTCAGTGGACCCGTTTTAAACCCGTCGCACTTAGCTGCGTAGACAAGCAAAACCTAAAAAAATCATGGCCTATGCGCAAGGAGAAAGCAAGAATACAAAGTAGCAATGACGGTCGGCAGTGCTCATTTTGGTCCCGATGATTTATTTTGGAGCATTGCAGGTTATGGCAACGGCTTTTACTAACGTAAATCGTGAACAAGCCCTCACGGAAATATTTTTCCCCAGCGATCGCTTGACAAGCGAGAGCCCTGCGGCGCTACAAATGCTGCGGATGTAGTTCCAATTAATTCGCCATAAAGTGAAACAGACTCCGAATTTAGGGCGCATTCGGCTACTACTGATTGCGACCGTTGGAGGAATTGAACCGTGCAAGAAACATGTTTTTTTTTATATTTCCTGAAAAGTACTTGTACGGTCAAGTGGGCGCTGCTGAAAAATGCTGCCTTCAAGGGCGGTTTCCAAATAACGTCAATCAAGAGCACTGCTCACCAGTGGTACGCTACAAGAAATAATTGGGGCACAAATGCGCGCTCAAATCTTTCACAGGTTTTGCAGTGCGGACCTTGAATATTCTGCAAATGTTAAGTCGCGCACAAAAACGAGAACAGTTAAAAGAACTCGGCTAACAGGACAGTTATGTACAGCGCATGCGCTGTCGTTTGCGTGCTTTTCCGCCGTCCCCGTTTTAACGCGCTGCTTCAAACTTTCACCATGAGTAACCGACTTGCCCACACTGCGATTTTAATTAACTTGGTTATCCACTCCTTGTTGAGCTTAACATGAGACGGAACGTACTCAGATTTATCTCGCCGTTGCCCGGACAGTTCAAACACTGCAGTAAATTTAAAATACGATTACTTTTATGATTTCCTGCCCACGTCGTGTGCTTTACAGGCCCGCTTGGTTGTTACGTCAGCGCACTTACGTGGCTGTGTGAAAAACGCCACTCAGAACGCAGTAACAGGCTAAAAGCGTTGCGCAACAGAAATAAGAGTACAGAAGTCAGGCGGAGACGACATCTCAAGCCGGATGACTTCCGCCGGTATCATCTCTCCGGCAGTACTGGAGGCTGCCGCGTGGCGGCGGCACTGTACGTTGCTAAGGCGTCGCTCAAATCAATCACATATTTATTTTATTATGAGACAATGGGGTTGACAGTAATGCAGTGCCATGAGTACACCTTTTTAATTCCAAAGCGCCGTGCGCTGTGGCTTCGATGCGAAACCACCTAGGCCTACGTCGACCAGGGAGCAGCGCGCTGCCAGAGCGCCGTCGTGCGCAGCGCTCGTGGGCGGCACAGTTGAGGCTTCGGCATCCAGTGCAGCGAGAGTCGAGAACCTGTAGCCTGCTTTCATGGTGTGGCAGGGACCGGACCTTTTTCGACGTAACGGCGCTAAATGCGCAGCTTGAGCACCGTGGGACGGCGCAGCAGTATACGCTGTCGCTGCGCCGCCGGCCGGTACTCGAATTAAGACTGTAGAAAAGCGCCCTCGGATGGCGATCTAAACACTAACAATTTTACTTGAAACGTGAGTTCGTGTCAAAGATGTGCGTTGTTGAAGTGGGCCAGCTCGTGCGCTTTTCGCACTCGGACGCTGACGGGCACCTACCGTCCACAGACGCCGCCATCTTCTCGGTTGACGCAAACCGAGGTCCCCAAGCTCGGGCACGAAAAAGATTGCACCATGTTTGTGGCACACATCCCCAGCAATGTACAGGTAATTGGCCACGCGGCGAAGCACTAGAACAGCTTGGATGGAGTCGTTATGCGGGAGAAGCTTGTCGGGTCGGCGGTGCAGTAATAGGGTGAACTGCATGCCAATGTGGATAAACCGTCTCGTATGGCTGCAAGCTCTGAGAGCACAAATAGATGAGGCACCGTTGTGACATATGAACATGCCTGGAGGACATCAGGGAGAGGTGGACAAAGTAAACACGCGTGCAAAACATTAGCTTTCGTGCTTGCCTCAACGCAAGCCTGAAGCCCGCCATCGAGTCAGCCGGGAGGACAGCGCCTGCTTGCGGCACTGAGCGGTGAGCATGTGATTGTATGACCAGTTGTCTGTGACCGGGGGTCGCTGACAAGGAGGTGGATCCAAAGGTGGTGCTGAAAGTAGTGGATATGCCGCGCCGAAGTAATCTGCCCAAACTGTAGCCTGAAGTTACAGGGGGCTAATGCTAACTCGCACTGCCTTTCTGTTCACTGTTTTCATAGTCCCATCCCCTAAGTGTAAATTAGGGTTCACACCGGCCAGTCGCGGAGGTCGCGCGACAGGTTTAAGTCCACTTACTACGCTTCATTTGCGCATTATAACTGCGCGAGAGAGGAAGGAGCGGGCACGCTGAAAAGTTGCTATTTTGTGAAAAAGTCGACCCGCAGGAACGCGGGTACGACGGCGAGGTTTGCGACGTACAGTACTGCTGTCACGCGTATGAATTAACCGATATCGGGGCTCACCTTGTACATGGCTTAAGTTTGCCATCAGGCCAAGAAATTAAAGCGTACAAATCTATGAGAGGGTACAAATGCTTGATAAGCGGGCGAGTTCAACAACCACGCTGAGAGTGCCGACAGCCGAAGTGCCGCTTTTGGAGAGGTAATTCGACGTACCTGTTCGCTTAGCTGTAGCTTAACTTGTCTTCTCTATCAGCTGAAAGTGACTGAACCTAGCGGAATCGCTGCACATCGCGCTGCTGCGAACCGGCCTAGATTCCAGGTCTTGTGCTTTCGAAGTAGCGCTACGTTGTATACAGTCAAGCTGCAAAGCATTCTCGCTGGGCCTGCCGTTCGGGCTGCAAGCGCATGGCAGTATTTGCTCGACCATCCTGTCGGGTAAATAGGGCAACTCTGATGCTTTGCCTTTCTGCTGAAACTCTGTCTGTGAAGTTCAGCAGTTCGCGGACTACAGCCGCTGGAAATGCGAGTTTCTGCGGCGCCAGTTTTGGAATTTGAGTAATTAATCATGAGCTGTTTATCCTCGATGTCTCTTGGGAGAGTAGCAGACAGTTATCAACTGATATTAAAAGTGCAAGTCGTGTACGTTCTTGCGTGCAGCGTGCCGAGTTGCGGCATAGGGTAGCCGCCTAACTGAAACACTGAAGACAGGCAGCTCGGTTATATCACGGCACAGAAGAGAGCTGCTCAAAAACCTGATGCGCACAATGCGTTCCACAAAGAAAACTGGACGTTGCCACTTTTAGCAAGGTGCACGGGTACCCCACGGCGTACCTGATACTGCGCGAGCTGCCGTGAAGCGGCCGCCAACATGGCGCGCTAGCTGCGACGGCGCTCGCGCCGTCTGGTAGCGCGGGCTCAGCGCTGCGGATGTAGCTACACGTCTCCGAAAATTCCCTTACAAAAATGGTCTATCTATTGACTTCTTATAGACTCCATTGCCTTCTTATAGATATTTCCTATTGTCTATTAATAGTATATAGACTGTCTGTAGAAAAAAGTACTAAATGTATATGGCCAGACATCTATAGATAGTCCATAGACCGCCTATAGGATTAATATTGCCTAAAGACTAGTATATATATACTTTCTAGACAAAAGTCTAAGGACAGTCTATAGACTGTCTAAAGAAATTTTTGCAAGCGTAGTAGTAAGTAATTGGTTTTGGGGGGAAAGAAAATGACGCAGTATCTGTCTCATATATCGTTGGACACCTGAACCGCGCCGTAAGGGAAGGGTAAAGGAGGGAGTGAAAGAAGAAAGGAAAAGAGAGGTGCCGTAGTGGAGGGCTCCGGAATAATTTCGACCACCTGGGGATCTTTAACGTGCACTGACATCGCACAGCACACGGGCGCCTTAGCGTTTTTCCTCCATAAAAACGCAGCCGCCGCGGTTGGGTTCGAACCCGGGAACTCCGGATCAGAAGTCGAGCGCCCTAACCACTGAGTCACCGCGGCGGGGCAACGTTCAGAACACTCTGATTTTATTGCGTATCGTGCGCCTACTGTTTAAAGGATTCCACATATTAAGAATTTTTAGAATAGAGATAGGTTAGAGTAGGGATATCGGTTAGGGGGACAGTGGAGTAGCGGAGCACAAGTACGCATGCGCAGAACACTAAAGCCCCTTGGGTTAGCGTTCAGTGCATGCGCACTGGTGCTCCCCTATCGCACTAAACGATATCGTTACCCTTATTTCAAAACTCGCTATTGAATTGATGTTTTAAAGCGGCAGCTCTTAAACGCCCGTTCCTGGATTTCGCGTCGGTGAAGTAGCCGTAGTAGTAGTAGAAGCAGTGGTAGTGACCGGCGTAACCTATTGGTGGCTGCTATGAAAACCGCCGTAAGGATGGTTATGGAAGAAGGAGGAGGGCATGGCGAGAGCGGAGCAATGCATAACCAGAGGGTGGTTAACATCGAAACCTTCCGGAAAGTGGATACAGTGGAAGGAACGAGGAGGGTATGGCGAGGGTAGCGGAAAGGAAACCACGTTCCGGGTGCTAATAATAATAATAGTTTTTTTGGGGGAAAGGAAATGGCGCAGTATCTGTCTCATATATCGTTGGACACCTGAACCGAGCCGTAAGGGAAGGGATAAGGGAGAGAGTGAAAGACAAAAGGAAGAAAGGGGTACCGTAGTGGAGGGCTCCGGAATAATTTGGACCACCTGGGGATCTTTAACGTGCACTGACATCGCACAGCACACGGGCGCCTTAGCGTTTTTCCTCCATAAAAACGCAGCCGCCGCGGTCGGGTTCGAACCCGGGAACTCCGGATCACCGTTGAAGAATTTTTTTTTAAATTGGTTTTGGGATAGGTTTTTGAGGAAAGGAAATGGCGCAGTAATTGTCTCACATATCTCGGTGGACACCCGAACCACGCCGCAAGGGACGGGATAACGGAGAGAGTGAAAGAAGAAAGAGGTGCCGTAGTGGAGGGCTCCGGAATAATTTCGACCACCTTTGGATCTTTAACGTGCATCGCACAGCACACGGGCGCCTTTTGCGTTTGGCGCTAATCGTTGATGGAAGAGGTAAGGCCGATTCACACGAAGGACCATTCGCCCGCGGCCCGCGCATCACGTGTTCGTGCGTCACCAAATTGAGAGGCGTGCTGTCGGCCTGCGGACTGGAATGCCAAGGAAGTGCCTCTCCCCTCGCGGGAATTAGCGGCAGCCCGCGAAGACGATTGTGCTAGCTCTGGCAACCACCGCTCTTGCCAATATTTCGGCTGCCGCATTTCGCTGAGTGGCGTTGAGCTGGCGCGCTGCTTTGACAAGCTGCACTGCGTTCGCTACCATGACAAAGCGATCGACTGGTCTAGCAAGACGGCCCAGGCCATTGAGGAATCGGAAAAAGGGCCGCACCTGCACCATTCAATCGCAGTCACGGTAGTCACGGGTCAGGAGGAAAAACCAGTTTGACGAGCGTTGCCAAACGCTTTAAAATAATCTGGCGACAGTGGTACACCCAGCGCGTCGTCTGTTCTTTTGGTCAGTCGCATCCGCTTGACGTCATCGGATCGCAGGCCGTTTACCGTGAAAGGAGAAGGGTGTGGCGAGAGCGTAAGGTTGCGCAACAGGAGGGTGGTCACCACGAGAAAACCACCCGGAGGGCAGTTTTCGTGGAAGCAGGGGAGTATGGCGAGTGCGAGGAATGCCAAACCGGAGGGCAGCTGCCATGGGAACATTCTTAGAAGTGGTTACCTTTCCCGTGCTTCCGCGGGAACCATTCGAGGAGTGCGTACCGTGGAAGGTGGAGGTAGATTATAGCCGCGTTTACATGTATGCGACAGAACTCGATTCCGGTCCACTTTCTGAAGGAAAGTGCAAAAACGTCGAGGAAGAGAGTAGAGGACGAGTCGCGCCTTTCCTTCTCAAAACCTGCTCTTTCCCTCAAAAAGTTGGCTGGAGTCGACTTCTGTCGCATTCATGTAAACTCGGCTTATGGCGAAATCGGAGGCAAGTCGCAAGATCCGTCTCCGGCGTCTGCTGCAACCCGTGTCGCCCGAGGAGATGGTCATCGGTGACGTCGGGCGCCTTCAATGGCAGATTAGAAGTGAGCGCTAGCCGACAGACGAGTATGTGGGGTAAAATAAAACGAGAACATCTCTAAATCTACAGATATGAACCTGCTCTCAAATTCTATACCTCAACTTATCGTGAAATAAAAGTACCTCAAGAGTTGTCGCTGAATATCGAGGTAGACAGCAGTAACCGCCCTTGTGTGTAATTTCTCAAATGAGTACCTGTACGATCAAGTGGTCGCCGCTGAACAGTGTTGTCCGGAAAGGGTGGTTCACAAACCACATCAGTCAAGCTCTGAGAGGAATGGCGCACCAACTTGCCCAAACCTTTACGATGACAGTCAAGATTACTCTTCACCGCTGGCGCTCCAGGACATATATCACTGGGTCAGAAATGCATACTGCGAACAATCATAGTTTTGGTCATATGCTTTCCAGTGCAAACCTTAATTATGCTGAAAATTTGTGGCAGAGCGGAGAAATGAGGATGTCGGAGAAACACAGAAACAACCGGACAGTGGATGCACCCTTTCAACAAGGGAAAAAAAAAAAGCAGCAGGACAGCTACAGAGAGCTAGTCCCGTCGTTTGTGTGTTTCTTCATCGCGATTTATCGCTCTGCTTTAAATTTTCGTGATGGGTATAACTGACCAGCCCACAGCAGGATTTTAATTAACTTTATTATCCACTTCTTCTTGGCCTTGAGATGTATGGGGAACGTGCCTAGTTTAACTCACCTTAGACCGCACAGTTCGAGGACAACGGTAGACAGAAAATGCTATACTGCTTGTATGTTTTCTGCCCAAATGGTGCGCTGTACACGCGTACATGGGTATTGTATTAGCCTGCTGTGGCTCTTTGCACAACGCGATCCAAAACAAAATAATACGGTAAAAGCGCTGCTCAGCTGAGCTACAGAAGTTGGGCGGGAGGCGGCGGACCAAGTCTATCGCCGTTCGCCCGTATCATCCACCCCTCGTGTGGTATCGGAGGCGGCCGCATGGTGGCGGTACCATATGTTAAAGTTGCGTGTACAGTATTCACACGCTAGAGAAATAGACACCCCAGTTAGTTTAGACTAAGAGTCCGTAAATTTCCCTCCCGCCCATAGGAGACATTTTTTAGTGGTTTATTGACAAAAAAAGCAAGAGAAAGACAGGGAGAGACAGGAAGAGGATGGCGAGGAGACGCTCAAAAAGGAGCATAGCGAGACCGGACAACTAGAGAAGAGCTTTTTAGACTATTAGACACTTTTAGCATAGCGTAGGAGCACTTACGTACGTTATACGCAAGCATTTAGTGGGAGGTTACAGTGGAAGTCGCATGAGCACATTTAGTTTATCGTATGTGCACCCGAAAGCGACGATAGCGCAGGCCGCAGTGGCTCCAACTGGTGCTAAAATGTGAAAATATTTTGTGACACATTTTACGCAATTGGCCAAGGTTGTCCTAGTCGTTACGCGTAGACATCCACTTCCACGGCCAGCTCAGTCGAGCCAGGGCCTAATTTGTTTTAGGTAACTGAACGGAGAAAGTTTTTTAATAACGTCATTTTCGGACCTATCTGCCTACCGCCGAAACGACGACATTTGGCAAGAATTTTACGCCTAGTGGTCTGGGCGTCCGCTTCGGCTGAGGGAGGTGGTTGGTTTGAAACCCACCGCCGGACACCCACCGGTAAAAATGGGTACAAGCCACCCCCGGCCGGCGCCCGGCTCCTTCAGGGGTGTGTGCTTGGAGGAGGCTCCGCAAACCCCGCTGCGCCCCTTCGGGGGCAAACCCAGTTTCGAACAACTCAGCCTGCAAATGCTGGTTCGTGTTTCACTTCTAAGTGAAGAGTTCGGCTCAAGGCTCGTACGCTCTAACCAGCGTCAAGTTCAAACACTAAGGTCCTTCGTAAGAAGCGATTCAGAGTATCACTGCGGTCATGGGCTAGTCCGGCTTTTCGGCTGTCCGGCTTTGTGAGAAAAGACATTAAACCCCCATAAACAATAAACCATCTATTTACAAATTTATGAGCAAACATGTTTACACCCCTCGCGCGCGAGCGTCCAGGCAGAGATCGTATGAGTAATGCGCGCGAACAATTCTCGCATGTATGTACGTACGAAAGCCGCGCGCGCGTAGGGTTCTGCCACTATTGTCCGCGGCACACTGCACAAGCAACACCATGACATCGCAGCTTGGAGTGAACGGGCTATGAGTTGCAGTAAAGGGTAGAGGGTACACATGAGCCATAACCAGTTTCCCGGGACACTCCGCGAACCCAAAGTCGTTTTGCGGGCAAGCACAGGAAACTCTCTTGCAACGTGGCCTGCAAGGCAGCGCTGCGCCTTTTGGAGAGAACCCCTCGAGGTCTATAGATTCCAGGACCACCACTTCAACTTTTGTCAGCCAGGAACGCGACATCTTTAGACCCACTGTGGACGCCGTTTGCATTTATGGACCACAAAGGACAAGGCGGAGACGCGCCACATATCCACACAGCGAACTGAACCAACCTTCCCTTCTCTCCTCTTTTTCTTGGCTTCCTTATATCCTCGTGTCACCGTCTAGGCTATCCAATCATGCCTGGATAATATCCGTGCCTTCTTTTTTTTTTAGCTCTCTACAACTCCAAGCATATTCGCTTAGCAACACGGAAGCAAGCGCACCGATTTGTCAAAGCGGCGCTGCGTACATTTATAACCTCAACTTCAAGCTATGGAAATGAGAAAGAATCCTCTCAGGGCAAAATAGTAACTGTGAGCTGAGACCTGCCTGATGGGCTACTTGGTTGATCATGCCAAAAAAACAAACAGCTTTTGAAGATGCTTTGGTTTGGTTTATGGAGGTTTAACGTGCCAAAGCGACTCAGGCTATGAGGGATGCCGTAGTGAAGGACTCGGGAAATTTTTGCCACCTGGGGTTCTCTAACGTGCACTGACATCGCACAGTACAAAGGCCTCTAGAATTTCGCCTCCATCGAAAATCGACCGCCAAGACCTGGATTGAGCCCGCGTCTTTCTTCGGGTCAGCAGCCCAGCAGCTATAACAACTGAGCCACCGCAGCGGCTTTTGAAGATGGCGCGAAACAAATAAGAACGGCACAGACCTTTGAAGGCTTATTTATCGGTAACACTTAATATTGTCGCCGCCAAACAGAGTGCGACGCAAAAGAGGCTTTTAATCGGATGGCCAGAAGACCAGCCGCGCGCATCCGAGCGGAAACGTGGTCTTTTCGCTCCATCACGAGCCAAGTCATGCCGCTCGGCCGCATGGCGGCGCTCGCGGAATGTGAGCAGTGTGGAAATAGGCACGTTGCGAGAACAGCGATGAAAATTAATTTATTTTCGTCGGCTAACTGACACAGTGAGTAGTCGATCCAACGTTTGTGTTCCAGCTCTTTCCTTGAGCTACGTTTCTTTCCATCGCTGTCTCCTTGCGATGTAGTGTCAGCTGCGCTCATTTGGACGTTAGCTAAGATTATGACCCGTGTATAAAGCACTTGTCAAATACATGGCTGATGCCAGCGTGCATTGTTTTCAGTGTACTGTTGACAGGGCGCACCGCGTGTTACGGCGGCAGCCCTGCATGCACAGGGTTCTTCCACGAGAGGAGCGGCGTGCGGGCTCTTCGAGCCGTGACGATGGCCAAAGCCGGCAGCCGTGAACGCCAACTGCCGTTAGACAGATGATGATGGCGCTGGCAGCCTCGGCGAGGAGGCCAGCAGACGCGCCCTGCACGGACGGGCCTGCTCTCCCCGCGGCGCGAGCTTCATTAGCCACGCCGTTTGGGCGGGCAAACACAATTTGAGCCGCGCGACAGACCGCGGACCCCGCGGATCCCGCACCGCCGGCACGTCTCAACGGGCGGCCGCCATATTGGGACGTTCCGCCGCCGAGCTGCGCAGACGCGGGCGCCGCCTGGCGGCAACTCAATCCGCGGCCCTGCTCGACAATGGATGTCCCTAATGAATTTTGATCCCACGACACGGTGCGGTGAGCAGCGCAGGGAGCCGTCCTGGCGTGTTCAATCCCCGGCCTTCAGATGGAGGGTTGCAGTTATTTTGCCTTCGCATCAGTTTTTGGGCCATTTCGCCCCACTCTTCCCCTATTTCTCTCACAATACCCCCATTCCCTTCACCTTTCACTTAGTAGGCCTCAATGTACATTCTGTGATTCGTTTTTCAAATCCTTTCCTTTCTCCATCTCCTGCCGTCATCTGGGCGTCAGCAAAGTGCACATGTCTAATCGCATTTCCAGTCGTTTATACTTTCGAACTTGAGCTTCGCTTTTTCTTTGTTCCAGCGTGTATTCCTGTTATTTTTTTCACCCATGCCCATTCCGCAAGACCTGGATTTTTACCTCATTTCCATTTTTAGAGCGTCGTTCTTCTATAATCTGTTTTCTTAAACCACACCCCTTTATACCTCTTCTTGTTTAGCGGCAATCATTAATGCAATCGCCGCAATGCTATTGCCGATTTCGCTCAGAAGCTTGGATCGGCAAGTCTGTACTGTTCCTTCTTGAACAGGACGACAGGGCCTGTTTCCGAGATGCAAACCTGGGTACGTATACATACATAGTGCATAATCATATATTCCTGCTGCGCTACGCCACCGTTTGCCATGTTTGCGGCGCACGTAGCAGTTGACCTCGTGCTCCGCAAGCATGTTTTCTTCGCGTATCGCCAAAACACTGCCGCTTGAATCATGCGTGCATTGGAGATTCTGCCGGTGGTCGCCACTCACGATAGCCTCACGAAACTGCGATCGTAAATGAATGCCACTCAAGGTGGTCAGCTGCGCTGTTTAAGGTTGCTGGAGCCGGTTGAGGCACGAACGCAACGACGGAGATAGCTGCGGGTTGGCTTTCTCTCGATTGCAGAACCGAAGCTCGGAAGAGCGGTCGGTAACAGTGGCGTTTCCGTCAAACCGGATTGGGTGCATTTACGATAACAGATCGGGGCCTGGACCAAGTGCAGTGCGTCTGCAGTGTATGCACATGTTTAACAGGTGAATCTTTCAGAGAAAATTCGCTGATTTTATGGCTTTTAACCTATAGGCTTGCGGGCAAGCCCTCTTTACACTATGCATACGCCTGGCCGGACTCGGCAAGCCTTGCACTGGACAAGTCGTTTTTCCTCACAAAGGTGACCGTAAATTGTCACGACAGCCGTTCATGAGGCAACAAGCAAACTGGTCTAGTGGGCCTTTGATCATTTTTTATACTGCGCGTTGCGTTGATTTAAGGCGGTGCCAAAGATTGGTTTGGGTTCATGGTGTTTAAAGTCCCCGACTCAGGTTATGAGGGACGCTGAGGACTCCCGATAATTTCGACCAACTGGGGCTCTTCAACGTGCACTGACGTCACACAGTACACAGGCATCTAGAATTTCGCCTCCGCCGAAATGCGACCGCCGTGGCCGGGATCGAACCCGCGTCTTTCGGGTCAGCAGCCCAGCGCCATAACCACTGAGCCACTGCGGCGGGTTAAACGCGAAGGAGTTCGTGGTAGTTGTCAGTTGACAGTCTGCGCTTCATCCGTGTACTGCCTTTCTTTCGTGTCGTCTGTTGTGGACAAAGCACAAAGTGCAAAATTAACCCATCCATTCTTTGACATGGAGTTACCGTGCCAGCTCGCGAGCTTGCAGTATCGCCATGCAGAAGGAAATGCGATGAAGGACATGCCCGGAGGGTCACAACTCAAAAGAAGCGCGTGCCCCAATAATAATAATAATAATAATAATAATAATAATAATAATAATAATAATAATAATAATAATAATAATAATAATAATAATAATAATAATAATAATAATAATAATAATAATAATAATAATAATAATTGGTTTTAGGGGAAAGGAAATGGCGCAGTATCTGTCTCATATATCGTTGGACACCTGAACCGCGCCGCAAGGGAAGGGGTAAAGGAGGGAGTGAAAGAAGAAAGGAAGAATAGGGGCCGTAGCGGAGGGCTCCGGAATAATTTCGACCACCTGGGGATCTTTAACGTGCACTGACATCGCACAGCACACGGGCGCCTTAGCGTTTTTCCTCCATAAAAACGCAGCCGCCGTGGTCGGGTTCGAACCCGGGAACTGCATGCCCCAATAGCCCAATTCCAGGTCCAGCACAGGACGAGGTCACATTAAACTTTTTTTAAGCTCGCTCGGATGGCCATCCTGCACTCAAACACGAATATGCTTAATGGGATTAAAAATGAAGTATGCTGTCCTCTAGCTTATAAAAGAGAGTTCACTAGAGGACAGCTTACTCCCATTTTACTCCTTTCTGTTTAGAGTGTGAACCTATTTTGGTGCACCTCGTTAAAAAGTGCGCAGGTCGCCCTAAGATTAAAATCTGAAGACACACCATATGTACAGTCGTTCACAGACCCGAGCGCTCGAACTCCGTGCCGTCTGCGCTCCGCAGCGTGCAGACGCCTAGCGGCAGTGCCTGGCACGAGATAGCGCATGCCTGATTCTCAGACGACACTCGAAGATGCACAATCTCGAACCAGGCGCTGCCGCTAGACGTCGCTCTGCACGCTGCGGAGCGCAGACGGCACGGAGTTCGAGTGCTCTACACAGGTTTGCGGACGGCTGTACATCCCATAGTTGCACTGAGCTCGATAATCAAGGGTTCTGCACAGATACGCCGCCCACGTTACGCAATGAGCACCGCAGTTGGCCGAGTCACCGATCTCATCGTAAATGCGCCCGAGTCATGCGGCTCTCCGGTCTGACAGGGGGGCTGCTGTTACCGACCGCTCTTCGGAGCTTCGGTTCTGGAATCGGGAGAAATAATCATCGCTGTTTTTCATATTTCAAGTGCCATTCCATCTATTACGTAAAAACGCCCCTAACGTGGGGGCCTCAAGGAAATAAAACTGAACTGAAAACTCAAAAACCCAACTCGTGGCTAATTTTTGTCATTGCACCTATCTCTCGACCGGTTCGACCAGCCATAAAAAGCGCAGCCGACCATCTTGAGTGGCGTTCGTTTACGACAGAATTTCAGGGGGCTATCAGGCGCGACGACTACCGGCCAAATCTCCAATGCACACGCGGTCCAATTTGAATGCGCGACACGTGAAGAAACCGTCGCAAACATGGCAGCTAGCAGCATCGCACAGAGAGCAGAAAAAAAAAAATCTAGCCCCGGTTAAAATGACCCCAGAAAAAATGGTCCCGTGTGAAAAGTAAAAAAAAAATTACCCTAATGGTTCCAAGGCATTAGAATCTTTGTTTGGCTGAAACCGATGGAATTGCAACCCTGCGCGTAAGTGTTGAAACTGCTCGCTACTCAAAATCAACAATATTGATGATATTGCTAAAATGACTTCTGACTCATAAATTGTGATCAGGTGAACTAGTGAACTGTCTTCCTGCTTCATTATGGCTTGTCCCCAGCTTCTTACCTCCGTGGCCATAAATGAGCTAGCCTGCAAACAGGCACCGAATTGCACGACATTTTTTAATCTGAACTGTCGCTCCATAAACATCAGAACTTAAGAAGTAAAATCCATGTTTGAAGATTTCATGGTATCGTGATGAATCCAGCTATCTACATGTCGAGGATTACGATCATCACTTTGTCCTTAATAATAGGTGCGGTCGCAGGGGTGGCGGTGTATCGACACAAGTTTTGAAGACGCGAAGGGTAGCAGTAAATTCAGGAAGCCCACTCTGGAATACGTGATTCTAGCAGTTGAGGGAGGAAAGTGTATGTCCAGCCTGGTTTATCGCCCACCCACTGGGAATATGGACGAATTAATTGCTGCCTATATTGGAAAGTCTTTTAGACCGTGCGTCAATGAATGAAAACAGTCTGTTTATTTCTGGTGACATCAATGTTGATATGATCAGTGCATTTACGCCATGAGAAGAACTTTTGACAATACCTGACAGTTACGGTTTTTCCAGCCTTTATCATGTATGTACCAACGCGTATCACCTGCTCGGCTGCTACGACAATTGACCTGGTCATCGCGAACAATACACGCGAGTCAAGTGCTGGAACAAATCTTTCCGATGTAAGCGACCACCAGCCCGTATTTGCGTTCATTCCTGCGCACATTTCTTGTCATATCGCAGAAGGGACGCTGCCATGCTACAGGCAAATCGACAGCAGCGCTCTTGACCGTTTCTACACCGCGATAAGTGAAATGAAACTCCGCGGGATGATGTCGGTTAGGGCTTTGACGGAGGGGGAGTCGAGGTTGCGGAGTGCTGTTGCGACTCGGGTAGCATGGCCGGACCGGAGATGGGACGAGGATGATCGGAGACTGGTTCGAGGAAGGCAAGGAAAATTTTATGCAACTATTTACATTATTTACAAGGTACAGCAACTGATAGTGCTTTTCAGTAGAAGTGTTTCGACGAGAGGAAGCTCTCGGTGTGAGGGACGCCCTTGGCCGTGCTCTGCGCCGAGTTTTAGGGTTTTTCTTCCCTGAAATCCCTAGATGGAGGCCGGGTTTGCTGAGGAAGGCGTGTTCAAACACCGTGACAGATCACGCACTCTCTCCCCAGGGAACATGCCCCCGTCACGTGTTGAGCTTGAGAGGAGGGTGCCATCTACGTCGGGCAGACACAGGAATCGCCATGAGTGACCTCACCACGATTTGCAGATGGTTGTAGGCGTTTCTTATCAGTGCACGGGCCCGGCTGTCAGCTTCCCCCTTGGAGACGAATTCCGATGTCAAAACATGATGACGGGGCCACACTGACACCTGGTTCTTCTCGAGACGGTCAATTACGTTGGCAGAGCTGCGTCGGCGGCTTTCTGGGAAGGCCAGCTGGCGCCGTTGTCGAGGATAAGTCGCGTAGAGCGCAGTCTTCCAGCTCCCCGTCAAAGTGGCCAGCAGGTGCGATCGAGGGAATCCCCCCCCCCCCCCCATTTTTTTCCCAGGCAAAGGGCATCCCGTATGCAGCCGTCGCGAGGTTGTCGCAATTCTAGGTTTCCGCTTGCTCCGGCCCGTACGGCCAGAAGTACGATCACAGCAGTGCCTTGCTGTGCACTTCGTCGAGGCCAGGAGCCGAGGACGCGTTGAGGCGCTGAAGTTCTGCCCTCACTTCCGCCTCGGTGGTAGGTTGGTCAAGAAGGTCGTTAAGGGAGCCTGTGTAGTCAGGGTGGTCTGCGGAGGGATATGCCGGGAAGTAGAGGTCACGAAGCTCCTCGAGGAGTTACTGCGGGGAGGCCTCGGATGTGTGTATGAGCTTTATGAGGTTGTGTTTCTGGTTTGTCTTGGACTGAGTCGAATCAATGAGATGGCGGAATTGGTTCCACGTCTGGGGCAGGCTCATGTTGCCGTCCAGCCTGTTACAGAGGGATTTCAAATTTTGGCGAGACAGAGTTGGAGCATGCGTCTCAATCACCTTGTTGAGCCGGGCCAGCCGGCGTCTGAGTGCTCTATTCCAGCGCTGACGCCGCCACCTCCGTTCGAGACCCGCCTTGACCTCCCATAGGTGCATGAGATGGGAATCCATCACGTCTGCAGGGCAGTCCTCTGGGAGTGGGCGAGTCACGGCGCGGACGTCACGCTGGAGTTGGTCGCACCAAGTAGCTATGTCTGCGATGATGTCTAAAGTGCGGGCTGCTCAAGAGGTGCGGAACGAGTCCCACTTCGTGACGGTTACATGACGAGGGGGTCTAGGTGTTGGGTCTGCTTGTAGGAGAATCTAGATAATGTAGTGATCGCTACCCAAATTTTCCTGGGTGTTACACCACGCAGCGTGCGGGAGGCGGTGGGTGAAGGTGAGGTCAGGAGTAGTGTCTGCGCAGACGCTCTTCCCAGTGCGAGCAGAGGTGGTGGGGTGACTCTCTGAAAAGGAAGAAACCGGCCTGTTCAGCTGCGAGCCATACCCTGCACCCCTTGGGGGTGTCGGCTCTGTAGCCCCAGGCCGTGTGCGGGGCGTTGAAGTCCCCTACAATCTGGAGGGGGCATTTGTGTGCGGTTCTCTTGGAAAGCGTGAATAGTCGGTCGAAGTCGTGTTGCAGGCACTTCGGGTGGCTGTATACGTTGAGGATGAAGAGACCAGTATTCCGAGTGCGCTGCGGCACGAGTTCGATGAGGAGATGATCTATTTCGGGGACGTCTAAGGGGTGGGAGACGGTAGTGAGCGCACGGCGTTCAAGAAATGCAACCCGAGGGGGTGTAGGAGAAAAGGGGACGATGGGCACGTAGCTGGGTAGGTGAGGTGGATTGGAGGGCTCTTGCAGCGCGAGCACGTCGGGGCCGTCTGCCCGAGCTAGGAACTGGTGAAGCAGTCCCCGCCTGGAACCAAAGCCTCGACAGTTCCACTGCCAGATGGTTAGGCTAGTGCGTGGTCTCGCCATCACTGAAGCTGTCGTTTGCCGAGGAGGAGCTGGAGACGGTGTGGATGCCGGGCTTTCTTTTTAGGCCGTACGGCAGCACAGGCTGTCGCGTGGCGAGCCTATTGCTCCTTAAATCGCTCGTTAATTTGGCGAGCAATTCGTCTAGACGGGTAGTGAGGTTGGCGAATTTATTAGTGAAGGCCTGGATGGCCGTCTGCACAGCGGCCTGAATTCTGGCCTCCATGAGTTGTTCGAAATTGGGAGGCAGGGCTGGCGTTCCCTCGTTTGGGGTTGGTGGGGTCAGGGAGGTATAGTGGGTGTTGCGGCCCGCTTCTTGGCAGGTGGTTCGCGAGTAGAGAGATGTGGTGGTGGAAGAGGTTTCAATTGAGTCAAACGCTTTATAGTAATCAAGGATATATATATATATATATATATATATATATATATATATATATATATATATATATATATATATATATATATATATATATATATATATATCACCTGACTGATAGTGTGAATATGGTCTATTGTGGAGCACCCTTTGCGAAAGCGTGCCTGGTAATAAGGGTCAACAAAGGAACTCGTTACTATTACAAAATTGAAAAGTGAAAGCGTGAAAAGTGCTGTCATAAACGGCCACGTGACCGCAATAAAATCAAGAGTTTCATAAACGAAAAATACTGCTGAGTGTCACCGATTTCTCACCAGTACGCTGATTGCAGTGCAACAGTAATAAAAGTAGGTGTAGTTGCAGCTTGTGGAAATTGCTACGGGGCGTTTTAAGCGGTCTCTTCTGGGACACTGTCATGGGGAGGATATTTTGTTTTTGCAAGGCATGAGCCTATTAAAATGACTAAGCCAAGCCGCCTCCCGAGATATAGTGGGCTATCTTAACTTCAGAAGCTATATAGCCGATTAAACAGAGTGAACGGCATGGTGACTTTGTGGCGAGCGTCCTCAGTCTTACGACGTCGAACGTGCACATTATAGGTGGAGGTCATGAGACGAACGGTCATTCTGGAACCCAGGAGGCTAGGAAGCATGTTCGGTCACAGCCGCCAAAAATTGCGGAAGGGCATCGATGTCATAAGTTCTGGAGAAGCAACCGTGACTGTGAAGATTAGGAGCTAGTCGGTGATCGCCATGCAACGCAGTCTCCAGAAATTGTGAGCAGAGTACACTTCCAGGAAGACAAAAATTAAATATTTCCCGCATGCTGTTGTATTTAATGCAGTTTTTGCTCTTGCGATAACTTTCTTGAGCAAATTCGTTCTCGCGGCATTTTTTCACTGGGGCCTATTTTTTCCCTATACAGGCCGTTTCCTCCGGGGCCTTTTTTTTCCAGAACCCCGTGGGGTCTCAGCACCGTGACGCGGCACGGCTCCAGAGCGCATACCACCAAGTTGAACGTGGACAGAAGAAAAGAGTAAGAACAGTGAGTACGCTGGGAAAAATCCGCCTGTAGCCTTGACGATATACACTGTTTGACGAATATTCTATGACAGTTCAAAAAGATACACCCCAGCTGCTAAAGCGGGATGTCCCTGTCGCTAGAGCATTTCGACTGTTGATGTGAATGTATGGAGGCAGGAAAGAAAAGGAACAAATAAAATTCACATGGGCACTGATTACATTGTGTGTTCGCAATGCGACAGTACTGGAAGCTGATTCCTTTACATTGAGTTCTGTGTCATTTTTTTTTTCATGCTTGTGTTCGCTGACCCCTACACTCCTGTCTGTTCACAACCGGACATCCCTTACGGTCATCTAGAGGTGGCAACACGGACGCAATGAAGGTACATCGAAACTTACACTAGCCAATATTCCAGTCTGGTGACCGCACTTATGCTTATGTGACCGATGAAACATTTTTTCCCGATAAGGCATTTAATGCTATCGCATCAAAGAACACATAAATCGTCATAAACCACCATTGCTGCTTTTGTTTATATTGGTATACATGCCATTTATTTATTTTCCACAAGTCTATAGCTGCGTTTGTTGGGAATGATGGCCAACAAGTTCTATATACCTTCTGTCGTCGGGTCCTCACGCGACACTAAATACATTGCCTGACCGAAAGGAAGATGATTTCCTTGTTTGCGCTGTCGCTGTTCTCCTCTCTTCTTTGTGGTGTGCAAACTCATCCCTCTTGGACCCCCCGCCGAACAAGCTCATCACCGCGTCGTCCGCTCAACCCTCTTCCGGCCCCGTCACGTCAGTACACCGCACCGCTCAGCGATGGCGCTGTGGCGCGACCGCTAATCCGCTAAGCGACGGGGAAGCAGCGTCGAGCGGCCGCGGCGCAGCCCGACGCAGGAAGAAGCGGTGCGCGGCCAGGCCTCCCTCCCTCTTGGGGAATAGCGGTAGGGGAAAGCGGGAGACGCCTGCGCACTGTCGCGCTCCCGCTGAGCCGCAGACCTTGCCAGCGAGCGAAGAACGGCGCAGGCGGACTGCCAGACGCGATCCAGTGCGCAAACTCCAACTGTAGGCGGTGATCGCAAGTTGTGTAGGCTATAGCAAGCTATAGGGGCTGCCTCTAAAAAAACATAATAATAATAATAATAATAATAATAATAATAATAATAATAATAATAATAATAATAATAATAATAATAATAATAATTGGTTTTTTGGGGAAGGACATGGCGCAGTGTCTGTCTCATATATCGTTGGACACCTGAACCGCGCCGTAAGGGAAGGGATAAAGGAGGGAGTGAAAGAAGAAAGGAAGTGAGAGGTGCCGTAGTGGAGGGCTCCGGAATAATTTCTACCACCTGGGGATCTTTAACGTGCACTGACATCGCACAGCACACGGGCGCCTTAGCGTTTTGCCTCCACTAAAAACGCAGCCGCCGCGGTCGGGTTCGAACCCGGCTAAAAAAAAAAAACACCTCCCAGGCAGCCATATTGGGCTAAAAAAACCCAATATGGCTGCCTGGGAGGTGCTCAGGCAACGGCGCTAGCCTAGTGTACAGGCAGTGCTTGTGTTGCACCGCGCTGTCTGATGCTGCACTGGACATCTCCCGAGTAACTTTCTGCGCATGCGCAGACTGCTATAGCCATCGTTTTCGGAAAGGCATACCCTGTAAAATGTCGGACGAGTGCCCCCACGCAGATGCACACGCGGTCGCCTCACGCCTCAAGCGCGAGCACGCGGTCTGGTTCTCCATCATTCTTGAGTCAGAAATTGAACAGATTAAGAGCAGTGCTCGATGCGTATTGTGCGGCAGGCGTGTGCGCAGACTGCTCACACACGTCTGCTCTGACTTGATGAAGTCAGCGTTCTGCTCTTAACATAGAGTTTCTTACTATTTTCTAGAGGGAAAGCTGGCGCCCAGCCTATGGGAGTTTGCATGCAGCTTCCTCGAGACCACCTGTTCCACACCACCATGGGCGCTCTAAGCATCATGAGGCGGAGAGCTACAGACTGCCCCCGACGGCCCGGGCCCCGTAGAATATCTGTTACGGGTCCAATTGGACTTATTTTTGGAAATGTGGCGGAGAGTTTGAAGGTTGCTTCACTTCCGCCACCGGTTGGCCCGGTATTGCACTACCTCCGGATTCGGCCTTGTCTTTAGCGCGTCTTTACTATCCTGTCTTTCTATCCCATCTTTCAACTCTCCTACTATCTGCACGTGGTAGCGATTGTGGCTCGGCTTGAGCCAGTGAGCAGGCCTGTGCACTTTCCTTTTCTTTCTTCCTGGAAACAACAGACTACCGACTGCAGAACTACAGCTTTTGGCCAAAAAATAATGAAAAAACAAACGTTGTTCGATAATCAAGAATGTCATATCAATTCAATATCATGTCTATAAAATGTAGCAAACGAGCAGAAAAGCATATAAATGCGAAGTTTGCTCAAAATAAGCGATGGCTTGCTCTCCTATTGGCCAAGCATTGCAGACCACAAAAGCCAATATTTCGTGTTTAATAGACGCACTTTTAAAAAGAAATATATTTTTGAAAAAAAAAAAATTTCGCTCCAACATATTAAGAGGTTTTTTACAGCATTTCGGAAAACAAAAACCTTTTATTGGCGTCGTGTGCTGTTGCGTTTTAGATACTGAATGGGACATATCAGTAACGACACTCTGTGTTCCTGAAAAAAACCTACTGTCCCGCACCAAGTAGCTCATCGCCCCATGATGCTTTGCGCGTCCATGGAGGTTCAGGTGCAGCGCCGCCAGCTGTCCCTCTAGTTAATAGTGAAAAAAAAAACAAACTCTATGGCTCTTAAAGTGCAACTGCATCGCTTTCTGAGAATTCCGCGATATTCGATCAATGATTTAAATTTATGTAGGTTGCAGGTAAAGCATGCCAAGTTCTTTTGCGGTAGCATTTTAAATGCAAACTTAATCGAAGATTAAAGCTCGAAATGACGTCACTGAGGGCATGATTTCGAATTTCCTTTGCATTCGCCCACACCAGGCCTGCCGTGCGTCTTCGGATGCCGTCAAACAACGCTTCGCAGGCTTTGCATTCGGCGGCCTAGTGTATATCACGCAACAACAGCGTGACCATGAGAAAGTCGGGTTCCGGATATGCGTGGCGGAGAACGTCGAGTTTCAGTCTCCTGTTTTCCTCTGAGCGACCGATGAGGATTCGTAATCGATGTAGCCGGAAGTTTTCATTTCGATGCGCGCTCTCTGCAACCTGCTATACTTCGGCATCGTCCTTAAGTCACGCAGAGAATTTTTGTACGCCCTTGCGGAGAGGTAGCAGAAGATCCGGTGAAATTGCCAACATGCGGTGAGCCAGAGTACATTGAACCCTTGAAATATTCTCTTGAAAAGAGACCAAAAACATAAATGAAAGCGAGAGGGAACCTAGGCCAGCAAAACTTTGCCTGTCTTAAATCCAATTTGAGAACAGCTTTCGGAGAACTGTTGGCAATAGATTCTAGCACATCAGCACATTGATAGTCACGCCTATGAGTTCGTAACTTGATTTACGAGTGGTGCTCTGTAAGCATCACTTGTATACTTACAGGGTTTTTCAAAAGTTTCCACGCTACCTTTCACGTGACCCTAACGGTGCCGAATCGTTTATGGCTGAGCTTCTATTGCGCCATTGGCAGCCTGTGGCCAGAAAGCAAGAATAACAGTACTCTCCTTCTAGCTCCCAAAACACCAAAACAGTCAGCATATAACCCTATATAGATGAGCAATAAACGTTACGTCACACCACTCGCTGACGGATACTGTCCTACTCCATGTGGCGTGGGAATTTGAAAACACTGCACTGAGCGGATCACGCACGCTCAAGTCTCCGTATAGGTTGGCTGTACTTCGCTTGAGTCTTTTCGTCGTGTTTCAACCGGCTAATGTTATGTTCTTAAAGAAATAAGCTGTCATCTTTTCTACGTCATTACTCGCAGCATATTCAAGGAAATATCCTGCTGCGGCTTTAGTGTTTCCGACATACGCCGGGAATCAATGAGCTACAGCCGTGAGGCATAAATTTTCGGTAATAATAATAATAATAATTGGTTTTTGGGGGAAAGGAAATGGCGCAGTATCTGTCTCATATATCGTTGGACACCTGAAGCGCGCCGTAAGGCAAGGGATAAGGGAGGGAGTGAAAGAAGAAAGGAAGAGAGAGGTGCCGTAGTGGAGGGCTCCGGAATAATTTCGACCACCTGGGGATCTTTAACGTGCACTGACATCGCACAGCACACGGGCGCCTTAGCGTTTTGCCTCCATAAAAACGCAGCCGCCGCGGTCGGGTTCGAACTTTTCGGTAGTGTAAAGTCAACTTCTTGCCATTAACTCATTTCGGCTTACTCGCGTGCCAAATATAACGCCTATTCGTTTCGGTCGGGGCATGTCTACTTCAATTAAAGTAGTCGAGCCTTCTGCATCCTCCAGGAAAGGGAGCCTGTGCTCTAGCAAGTGTCCCGTACGTATGACGGAGCGCTGGAGTCCCGGGACTGAATCATGTGACAAGACTGCGGTGAACAGCAGGTGTGTCAGGTGACACCGGCATGCCTCATCACACTAATGGGGCGAGCTGAATAAAAACGAGAAAGCCAAAAAAAAAGCGATCAAAATCAAAGGTGCACAGAAAGAGCCACGATCTGCCAAGAGAAGCCAGTGAACACGACGAAATGAAGCACGGGCCGACAATAACAGGAGAAAAGAAAACGCCGAAGGGATGACCCGAGCGAGGCCGATTGGAATACGCCGGCAACATCATCCGTCAGGGAAGCAACGGGGCGGACGCGCATTCGCGCCCAGAAAGCCGCGCAGTTACGCGCAGTGGAGCACACGCACGGTAAGCCAGACACACGAAGGGCATCGTATTTATGGAGGCCCCACGGCGGTGCATGCCCCCCCCCCCCCCCCCCCTCCCAGCGCTTTTCATTGTCTTTCGCGCAGTGCCGGGGGAGGGCGCTGGACAAGTGGAAGAAACAGGCCTGTCGATATACGCATGCATCTGCGCGGGCACACGCGCCACTTGCTATACTTGCCCAGCCTCGTGCTTTCTCCAAATTGAATTGCACCAACCCGGGCGCGCAAAAAAAAAAAAACACGACGTTATTCTAGTTTTTCTTTTTTTTTATTGTCTCCCTCCCTCGCGTCTTCTAAGGCTCCTCGATAGAACGAAAAACGACGGAAACCACGTTTTCCGGACGCCGGTAAAAACACAGCAGCAGCGAGATAGAGAGAAGGAAAAAGGGGAGAGGCGAATGAAAGAAACTCTTCAGAGCTGTGGCAACGCTGCTATATTCATGGGCTCCGACAAGTGTAACAACGGAGTGCAGCACGAAGTGTCGGGGCTGGAATTAAAACGCAGCCGGACGGGCTGTGACGCAGATGCAGCGAGGGAGCCGCGGTTGGATGCAGGAACTAAGTTTGGTTGAACGAACATTCGGGCTGCTACCGCGGCGAGGAGAGGGGCAGGAGGCCGAGTTAACGCGTGCACAGTCCACTGACGCCGAACCCCGCCTAAAACATTCGTTTTCTTTTCGATTTTTTTTCGACCCCCCCCCCCCCCCCCCCCCCCCCATTTCCGAGCTTCCATACGCGCAGATAGCGACCGGGAACCAGACACGACTCCATGGGCACGCTCGACTGAAGTTCTGTGCTCGCCCCCGCCGCACCCAACGTCAAGACGCAACTAAAAAAAAGTAAAAGGACAGAGAATTACAACGGAGTCATTGAGGCGGAGCTGACTTCTTGGGGTTAGAACGCATCTGGCGCTCTTTTTTGGTGGCCAAGTGAGGCGGCGATACTCGACGCTCTGCGCGAAAACCAGGGAGCAGCAGTTGTTTCGTTGCAGCGTTTGACCGTGTTTTAGATAGTTCTGTATTTTTATTTTCCGTATTCCCGCACAGCATTGCTCTGTTTTCTCACTCGCAAAGATGGATCGGAAGAGAGGAAAATGGGCGGAAGGGGAAGTCCGGTGGCACATTCGAGCTTTACGACTTGTAAAATGCGCCACATGCTCGGATATGTTTCGCGGAGGGGGAGGGGGAGCGCACGCCGCGGAGTTCAAATTGAAAGCGTCTGCTGCTGCTTCCTGGGTGTGTATATGGACACACTGCTAAAGCGCTGTATTTTTTTTTTATGAGGTCTAACAGGGGTCCGTAGGTGCCTGGAGGTCTCCTTTTATTATGTATATTTTATAGAGAAAACTTCTGTTTGCTGTTTGGCGCTGTCGTAACAAGGAATAGCTTCCCGTATGAGGCCATTCAATTGGAGGGGAGAACTTTACCGCTGTTGCGTAAGCGTCGCTCTTCTTCCTGGAAGTTAAAATTACATTTAGCGCTGGCTTTCTCAGGCTCGAAGTCATCAAGAAACCAACTTCGCAACTGTCGGAATTAGCGCATGTTTCTTTATGAACGTTACACCTAGAAGCATTCGTAAAAAATGATTGTCGATTTGCGCAGTCCGGCCAAAATGCGAATTAGGTCGCTAGGCGTTCGCTTTCACTTCGGTTCCGGTGTTCAGAGTGTTTACGGATTGCAGTCGTTAGGATAGCGATAATGGGTTAGTGTCCATTATCTAGATTCATAGACGCCCATAGAGTCTTTCTGCCACTCCTGGCGCAGTGGTGCAGCTATCAAGCGATGCGCCACTGCCCGGCGATGGCAGGTGCTGCCACCGGTGGCGCTTGTGCGACACAGGTTGCCCTTCTTCCCAAGAAGCCTCTCACGATCAATTAAGCTGCCGCCTGACACGGGGAGCAGGATGCCCACTAGCCACAAAGCAGGTCACAGACAGATGGACGGACGGACGGACAGACAGACGGAAAAGTAGTTATTAGCCTCCCTTCTTATATCGGGGTAGTGAATGGTGTCAGCTAGCCATTAATCCCTATCAGCGACCACAGCATGGCGATGTGGTCACGACTGATGTGTAGAGACTGGTACGTGCGGGCATATTTAAATTTGGTACTAATTATCCTCGTATGGCTGGCTATGCAGCACATCGTCTCGGTACGATGACGAAGCGAGCACGCAGGGCGTGGTGCGTTTGCTAACGTGGAGGCGCGTTGAAAATTGTCTATACTCGGCTATTTTTAATTCGTTGTCGCAGCTGTGTGCCGTTGCGCAAACTTCGTACGAGGAGCACTCAGAGAGGCACTTGGAGGTCATCTGCTGCTCCGCCTTTGTAAATCTAAGCACTTAACGAAACCATGAGGGCACGCAGAACGGATAGCCGCGAAACACCCCAAAACGCACCGAAACTTAGCTGGCTGCCTGTTGAGCCGCCAACAGCCGGTTCTCTTTGACTTCCAACATTCAAGTTGTCTTTTTTCTGTCTTCCTTGTCAGATAAAAGTGCACTAGTGGTTTCAAAACAAAACTGATATTCTTCAATATCGACCAAACACGTAACCTACATGCATGTTTGTCCGCCTCAGAGATCTGTGGCGCCTTTTCTCTTATTGCATCATCACGCTTGTACTTGCGAGATTGGCCTGTGGCGGGGATACCTGTATTTTAGTTCTTGCTCTTTTCTACCTTACAAGAGAGTTGTTTTTAGAAAGAATGCTGTTCTTATATCTAGGACCCGGTATTCTATCGATACAAGCCAATTAACATCAATTTCTCCTTAGTGTCTCTTTAAAAAGATGATTTCGCTCGCTATTGTGGTTAGCCAGCTGAGCAATACAGTACAGCGCGGGCCATGGCCCAGTGTATAACATGTGACCAGCTGCTGCACGTAGAAGACTCGTCCGACTGCGAGGACGCCATGTAAGAATGGTGGCGCACCACTTCACAGCAAACCACCGCAGTGCTGCGTTTGTGCGGCGAATTGCTCTGCTAATTCAACGAGCGAATGAAACGCTGGCCGTGATTTCAAAACACCGCCCTGAACAGTCATTTCAACTGCTGCAATAATTGTTTGAAAAATAGTCGCAAAACTGCTAAAATATTTCAGGGGCTGCTTGTTTTCTTTCTTGGCATTGACTCGACGAGAGAGCTCTGCATTTCACTGGCCTGCAAAGTTGAATAAGTTGTGAGATGAAGTATATACGTGGATGACGAAGAGCCGGTCTTTGGCCATCAGTAAAAACATTGCTTCATGGTTCGGAAATCTTTCCACGTGGATGGAGACAAGGACGGCCCTCCACCTGGCGGCGGACATCTTGGAGACCCGCTTAGCAGTCCGCGCTGCTGCTCAGTGGTTCCAGGTCCGCTCTGCAGCTTCTCTGATATCCTTGGTACGCACTGGCGATAGTGCGCAATCTGGCGACCAAGATGAATGGCCTCGCTTCGCGGGTCTGCTCAATACAGCTCTCCTGGATTCCTTTCCATGTTGGGGTCCCAGGCAGTGAGGCTGCTGGCGCCCTGGCGAGGGCCGCCCACGGCAGCTCCACACCATTCTGCTCTGCTGTGGTTCCCCTGCACGCCGCACGTTGCATAACAAAACGCCAGCTCCTCCTGGAGCACCCCTACCCTAGAGTCTCTGGGGGAACACTCCCTCAGCTCCTTCTTAAAAAGGCGCTCACAAGTCAGCGGAGGTTCCTACTGCTGCGGCTGCATGTTGGCTGCTGCTGGTCTGGCTCCCGCCTCTTCAAGAAGGAGCTGGCACCTACTGCTGACAGCTGTTGCTACGGACACCCGCAGGAGACCACGCACCACCTCATCCTGGAATCTCTTGCCTTTGCTGCCCACCAGGCAAAAACTGACGGCGAGCTACAGGGCGCTTGGGCTCCCTACACAGACCACTGTCCACTTCTTCTTCTCGGCTGGCCACAGTGCTTCGAAGACCCTTCAATCTCTCCTCACACTCCTGGAAGACTCGGGTCTAGACTCTTGCTGGTAGCAATCCCCGGTACACGAAGGCTATGCCTGCGGCTCACGCGCCTTTCTCTATAGTCCTGTCTCTTTTCCTTCCCTCCTATCTGCATGCCGGCAGTGATGGTGGTGACTCTTTCCAGTCACAGGCCCTTGCACGTTCCCTTTCCTTTCGTACACACACACACACACACACACACACACACACACACACACACACACACACACACACACACACACACACACACACACACACACACACACACACACACACACACACACACACACACACACACACACACACACACACACACACACACACACACACACACACACACACACACACACACACACACACACACACACACACACACACACACACACACACACACACACACACACACACACACACACACACACACACACACACACACAGTCATTCAGCCCGTGCCGTCGTTTAAGCTTCGGAGAAGCGCACCCGCATGACTCTCGGGTCGACACCACTCGCTCAGGCACGGACCAGCGATGCAGCGTGCACCAGTCTTTGCGACGGCTCCGCCATGATCCCCTTGCCGTCGGACTGTTGCAGTGCCCGATGAACAAAGTGCGTTTTGTTTGTTTTCTTCTCTCCTGTACCAGTGCACTTTGGGCACAAGACCTATCTTGTGTTATTCTGCATGTGTTGCGTTATTGCGTAAATCACTTTGTATGTGCTTGTACGAGAGAGTAGAAATTCCTCTCTATCGTCTCTTTGCTGTATAAAGTTTTTCGTTCATGAACTTCTGGGTCCGACCCATTATCTGACTTGCGACTGGCGAAAGCTGGGCACTAAGCAACCACCTCCATGTCACTTGGTAGATAGTTTCTGGCTCAGCTTGTAACGCTAAGTCGAGGGCATCTCGTTTGAGGCCGAGACCGCTACCCCGCCGCGCTCTAAGGATGTATCAGAGTGCACGCTCTAGTACACGAAGGTGACGCCACACATGCCAACTAGAGTCACTAAATAAAGACTTAGAGTACCGTCACTGCAGCACGGCGGTAAGCAGGGGCGGCCATTTTGTTGTTTATCATTGTTGCCAGATTGCCGCTTCGGCGACCTCACCGCTAACTTTGGCCCGGCCATTTTGTAAACAACGCTGTTAGCCACCCTGCGCTGCGGCGGGGATCGTAGCCGTACGGCATGGAAAGCGGAAAGCGCATGAAGCGTTTTCCATCATCCTGCGAGTTGAAACAGCCAACAAAGCAGCAAAACGGCATCCTCGTATGCTCTTGTGCAGCTGAAATGCTGCGAGGCGCGGAATCCCTGGTCACTGGGTCGGTCACCGGCAGCACTAGGACTACCACAGTTGCCCGACTGAAAACGCATAAGCCACAAAATGGCAGCCCCCATGAACCGTCGCAGTGTAAACAAATATCACGTGATGCAAACTGACCAATGATCGTGGCGGCGGCACAGAACAATAGGAGAAAAGAGTGCCGGTACTCTAAGTCTTTATTTAGTGACTCAAATGCCAACCACTCAGTGGGACCCTTGCATGATTTGGTGTCTGAACGTGTCGTAACCGTGGGATGCATTGTGTCAGTGAGATCTGTACGGTGGCAAATTTCTTTAGAGTAATGCTTTACCGTCTTTTTGCGTGTCGGAAAAGTGTCAAAGTAGAGAGTTAAACCTATGCAAAGCCATGCGTAGAGCTTTCGCTCGACGTCTGGGTGTAACCGTGGTTAAGCCCCGCCATTTTTTTCAGGGATGGACCCAAGGCAGCTTCTTATATTGGTGGGACGGTGGGCTGAGCTAGCTCGTGTTCTGCCCCCCCCCCCCCCCCCCCCCCCGTGGCTTTTTGATACGTTCCTGTCCTGGTGTATTTCATGGACGCGCTGAAGCATCTTCGAAGGTTTCTTGGGATGAGAATTAAGCTTGCCATCAACACTACTCAGTTACACAGTCAATGAGCCCTTTGAGACCAATATGGTTTGCTTTTGAGCAAACCATGCTCAAGAGTCTTTAACAGCTCCGGCACTAAGGATCGTTTTCTTGCTGTTGACTCAACTTTAATAACATACCGCCCGAAGAAGGTGGACATTGCACGTCAGCCACATCCAAGGCCAAGACCTCTCTCTTAGACGGCAGTCATTGTGGAAATGAGTCTTCTGCTGGCGAAGTACACAGTGGCAATGTGACAGATGTTGCAATATTTTCGTCTCGATCATAACTGTAAGAGGAGGCGTGAATGGTCCCCTCCTGAAGCGCTGCGCTGATTTCTTGGCGAATGGGTGTTGTTGCGATTCGGGTAGCAGCATCCCACCGCTGAAAACAGTTGTCGTGATGCGGGGTAGCGTGTCTGGGTCGGAGAAGGGACGAGGAAGAATGGGAGCTTTAACTTTGGGGAAACAAAAACAAGCGGGCTTAATGGCACTTTGAAGAAAGCTATTTACGTATGAAGGAAAAAGCAAACAGTCAGAAATTAAGAGTTCATGCGTCGAGCGACTGGATGAGTCAGGGCACAGAGCGTCCTTTCTCACTCAGCACGCTCCTTAAATCTCCTAATGTTCCGCCCCTTCATCAGGTGGGGGCCAATCCAACACGCGGTGCATTTGTCCACGATGGGAAAGGTGCACAGCACATAGCAAGCGGAGTCACTCGTTGCAGAGTACACCCATCGGAACGGGCGAGGAGGAATCGCAAGTCTGGTGCTATTTGCTATGGATGTAGAGGCTAGAAGGTTTGACTAGTGTCGTGAACGCGCCAGCGGAGAGGAAATATTTGCAATGACGGCTCACAGATGGCGCTGCAGCTAGCAGGTGTGTTGTGCGCGCGCTCGGCAGCAATGCCAGGAAACGCATTTCGCTGCGCGCATCTCGCTGTAACGGCTGCGATATTCGTCTGGCAAAAGCACAAAATACAATACGAGGGTCCATATGTTCTGCGGCGCATGCGGCGTCGGTCAGCAGCGATATTTTCAGCAAACCACTTTCGAAGCTACTGCTTCAGGTGGGCACAGACTGTTGAAGCCGCGAGCGGTTATATATTTGCTTGTTTATGCTTTGGTTGACCCATTCTCGCGGGAAAAGAAACAAGGAAAAACTTCGCAACAAGACAGTGACGAAGGGGAATGAACGAGCACAACACGACATGCGTAGAAACAAGAAAGGCTCGTCATCCAAGAGATTGAGCGCGTCTTGTATAACGACCGAGCGAAATTACGGCCTCATGTGTGGAAGGCACCATTCGCGGATGGTCATTACAGTCCCGAATACATTAATGTAATCACATAAGTAAGGGAACAGAACACATTAACGCAATGTTTATTTACAGGAACATTTCACTGATTCAGTTTCGCTGGTATCGCCTCAGTTTGAGCAGTTTTTGCTTCTCGCGATTGGACGCCTTATCTTTGCTCATTGCCTTAGTAAAAAAATGAAACCTCGTCAATACATAAAACTTAATCACATCCCTAGTAAGAGCGCGGGAGTGCTCGTTGCAGCCGACTTCTTGGAGTTCATGCCCTTGTAGAAAATGTAAAAACGACATCATGCTCCCATGCAGCATGCAGCTCATTTTTGCTGAAAAAGGCAGTGAATGCATTTTCTAGTTTAGTTATTAGCACTTCAATGCGCTTTGAAGCGTACACCAAACCTCCATGGTCAGCCTGCCTCGTCAGTGAGGCATTCTCATTTTTATCAGGGGCAAAATAGCCAAGACAGATAAACATGCGGGGCATGGGAATCTTTTCGTGATTTCCGGACAACGTAGCCAGCGACATAAAAAATGAGTCGGCTGTCGCTTTTCTTTTATACGCAGCCTTTGTGGTCAAACATGCTGCCCTGCTCTTGCAGCACTGCTGAAGCATGTGCGAGGTTTCCCTCGTCCAAGAGGTCATCAATTATAATTAGGCTTGCTATCTGTGCCGCCTTTTCTTTCCTTGCATCACAGGGCTGCAGAAGAGAACTCACAATCTCAGCTGGTGAATTTCCGTTCCTTGGCGGCTTTTCCAAATTGCAGAAGGCAAGGTTATTTACAATAAGCAAAAACTGCTCTGGAGACGGGTGGTCATTGCAGCCGAATGATTGTCTTACAATTCCAAATAAATTATTCAATTTCTCATGGCTCAAATTGGCTGTCAGGAGATATTTGTATTTTAGTGATGACGTCACATAATTCCCAAGTGACAGTGTGCTTTTCAGTGTCACACGAAGTCCGAGGGCAGTCCCTGCACTGAGAAATCCACCGCCGTGCTGAGCGGCATACCGTTCCCATTCATTCAAGAAGGTTAGAAATTCTAGAAAGCTCGCACTTGCTGACTCTGGGCGAAGCCCTTTGGAGGGCACCCTTGATGTCATGACAAATATCAAGCGTTCCATAAGCTTCACAAATCGTTCTGTTGGCTCAATTGTACGGAAAATTTTGTCTAGCTTATCATTGTAAAAAAAAACAAAGTCCTTTCAAAACCTCATCACTGAACAGCTGGAAGGCAAGGTAGACACGTATTTTGTCAAATGCATTCGGCTGCAAATGGGATAAAGATAAATGTGGCCTAACTTTCAATGTAAGCGCGTCTTTGTCAAACCTCCACGCTTCTTTTATAACGTCGACGTATGCATTACCACCTGGGATCTGGACTCCCTTAGAAGTAAATGCATTCCTTATACATTTTACGATGTGAGGAAAATCAGAAATGAAATGAAGGTTCTTTTTTTATCCACGGGATGTTGAACCTTGCGCTTGATTTCCTGGGCTGATGCTGGAAAGATGGAAATGCGCTTCGATTAACACAATAAACAATATCGTGGGCACAATGCAGACACAGATTAGCGAAGCGGAAGCACACCAGAAAGACGCGCTTTCACTCGACGAGCGACACGAGGAGCTGCGGCGGCGGCATCGGTCTTATCTGCAAGCCTAACTGGATGGATGGATGGATGATGGATGGATGGATGGATGGATGGATGGATGGATGGATGGATGGATGGACGGACGGACGGACGGACGGACGGACGGACGGACGGACGGACGGACGGACGGACGGACGGAAGGACGGACGGACGGACGGACGGACGGATGGATGGACGGACGGATGGATGGATGGATGGATGGATGGATGGATGGATGGATGGATGGATGGATGGATGGATACGGCTGAACCCTTTACATCGGGCGATGGCTCCAGCCACCTAGCCATGTCTTATGAAATTTTAAACGCGACAGGAGTAAAAACTCGCCTGCCGCGAACAGCGCCACCTACGCTAGCATCGAAACAGGCTTCGGCGCGGCGGCTGGCGAGGGCACCTGCACACGACACTAGTCAAAACTTCTAGCCTCTATGGGCTCTGTGCGCTGGTATGGTGGCGCCAGCAGCGACCACATCGCCAGCGCCACCTCGTGGCACTCGCTGCGTTAACCGGACGCTCAGTCACGGCCGGTCTCTCGAAGGAAGAGCGCGCGCGCCCCTCTCGAGACTGGCCGTGGTGGCCCTGCGCCGCATAGCAGACGCGCACTGACCGCGATGCCATTCTAAGTCAACGCCTTCTCAATTTCAACGCAATGAAAGCCTTGACGCCACCACTGCTGCATTTCGTTTCAATTGCTTTCATGTTGGGCTGATCACCGATTCCGAGCAACCATGATTGTGTTGCAGTCCCGACGGCACTGCAATATCTGGCAGCGCAGTTGAACTTATTGAGATTAATTAAGTACCTTTACAGTTTGAGAAAGAAGGCTCTGACCCAAATAATGATATCAGCTATGTAATTTACATCCACTGTGGCATCGACTATGTGAATGGTCGGCTAGAAATGCGAAAAACGCAAACTTAATACAAATATATATCAGATGATAGTGCTCTACATCCTGCAGGATCGACACTTCTTTACTTTGTGTATAACTCTCAGAGAAGCATAGCTCTAAGCATACAAAAAGACGATGTGTTTCTTGCTAGGTATCTTCCACAGGACTCTCATTTCAGGACTTTCATTGAGACACCAATTACATGAATTATTTTGGTCGTATTTCTCTTTTGGTAAATACTTAACTATAGAAAGGCCGCCGCGGTGGCTCAGTGGTTATGGTGCTCAGCTGCTGACCCAAATGACTCGGGTTCGATCCTAGTTGCGGCGGTCGCATTTCGGTGAAGGCAAAATTCTAGAGGCCCGCGTACTGCGCGATGTCAGTGCACGTTAAAAAAAACTCCAAGTGGTTGCAATTATCTGGAACCTCCCACTATGGCGCCCCTTATAGTCTTCGTTGCATTGGGACGGTAAACCTAGTTAAAATCAAAACATTAATTCCCGAAATTAAGGGTTTAGTGATGTGAAATCCAAGAAATATATAGAGAGAAATTTGAACCACTCTCTATTTTTCTTTTTATTCGTCTAGAACAGGATTTGAGATCTCATAAATGCAACAAATAAAGACACAAAATTTTAAACCACTGAAGGAAATAAAATGATGCATATAAATACACAAAAGCTTAGGTGAAACAATGTGAAAAACGACATAAGCACTCTCAGAAGTACGACGTCGCTCCCACTGCATACACACACGCACGAAAAAAAAAACTAGAAACAAAATTGACACGCTGAACCACAGATGAGCATAACAAACGAAGACTTAAACTTCAGATGCTAGCTCCAAGAACTTCACCGTAGACCATTTCCTGTGACTGACTGAACGCATTCCTTCGCTCTACATAAAGACATAAAGCAGCTCCTACCATGATGTCACGTTCGAAACACCCCAGTCAATGTAAACCCTTTCCCAGTTCACTCTCATGAATTTAATTCCACAGTTCACTCATTTCAGCATACCCTCTGTGCATGAGCGAGCATGCACGATGTCCAAGAAAAGCGTTTAAATATATTCGGTACATTGATTGCAGTGTTTTTATAGCTGTTATGACGTTGAGTAAACACAGCAGTAGTTAGAGCACCCATAATTATCCAAGTTTGTTTTCGTCTTCGGACGAAACACCTCACCGCTCGCCTCGCTCACTGCAAACTGAACCAGAGAGCTGCGTTGGCTGCGTCCGCCTTTCGCCACCGCTGTTAACCAGGTGGCGCCACTCGCGCGCAGCAAACTGCAGCGCACGGAGCCCATACAAGCCGCACGTGTCCATCGAAAACACCTGTGGTCCTTGCATCACCGCAGGTCTCAACTGCGGCGAGCTCTCTCTGGTCGGGCGGGCTCCTGTCGGACACGCTTAATTACTTGACGTGCCATACTTTTATTCCCCCGTCGTCTGTTCGTCATCGGTTGCTGCCCCAGGCGCCCTTCTCCGGAAACCAGTCAAAGGGAATGTCATTCCCGCCGAGTCAAGTGTAGAAAAATTCCACAGGCTCCTTCTCAGCTAGGCATTCTTTTTTTGCGCGGTCGTCGGCCACCTGCCTCCGTCGAAATTTTCGCTGCTGTAACCGCCACCGTGGTCATACCGGTCGATGGAGTCTGCGCCTCAATCTGCTTGAGCTGCAGTGCATCCCGTTCATAACAGTGTGTAGTGAATTTGGGCACAATAGTAACACCGGAGGTTAGTGATCCGTCTAAAAAGATGGTCAGTCCTCGCACGTATTTTTCAAACTTTTCTGCTGCCCATATTACAGCTAGCGACAACTTTTAAACCCGGAAGTACTTCTCTTACTTTGTTAGGGAATGGGAAGCATATAGGCCACTGCTCTTCTTTCCCCACGGCTGCTGCTTCAGCAGTTATCATGTGTCTCCTTGTTAGGAGCATTATCAAAAATGAGCGAAACTTGCGCTGAAATATCTCTGGCTCACTGATGGAAGTTAAATCTGGTAGAAACCAGCGTTGGCGTTCGTTGCGAGAACACTGTTGCATCCCTAGGCTTCCTAGCACTTCGACCACGGCTGACAAAACATGTAGTTGTCGTCTGACAACTTTGTTAAGGCTTGTAAGGTCGACACAGATGCGCACATCATGTGATCGCTTCTGGACTATCTACGAGAGGTGCACGGTGGTAGCAGGCGCCTTACTGCGTTCGCTTTGGTGAAGAGGAATCCAAGTCTCTTTAGAGTGGGGACTACAGACTTTGTACAACTATATGCAAGTCGTAAATACAGGTGACGAAGATTTGGTACCAACAGCGGCCGGCGTAGCCGACCCCCTCAAATACTGAAAACTTCCTTACCTCAGAAAGGAAGCTTACATTGCAGTGAGCCCCCCCCCCCCCCCCCCCCCCCCCCCATGTGAATCTGGAAGCTTTCTTGCTGAGGAGCCCTAAGCAAATTCGTCCTTGCTGCATCCTCTGAGTAAGGTAGCCAGTAGCTGCCTTCATGTGTCCTTTCGTCGCTTCTGCCCCTAGAGGAGCGCTTCACCTCATCACTGACACAAATAACTCCGCACTCTCGCACGGGGGGCGAGACGCGGCGCAAGGACGCGAGCCTGGCGTGAGCGCAGTTGAGCAGTCGGAAAGAAATGGCATCGTGGACAGATCGATACGCGGGTGAATACACGCAATGTTCTAACCGCGCTTGTGAAAGTGAGTTCGATGAAGCGTATCTGTATCCTCCAACAGCTAGGTCGCTTGGTGACACGGTGAATTCTGTGGAAGTATACTCGGGGGAAATATTTGCGTTCAGATTCCGCTTCAGCAAGGCGCCCGTGTTGACAGTCACGAAAGGGCTGCTGCTGAAAAGCAACACGGACTTAAGACGAGCGCCGCTTCCATCCCTGTTGAAGATGCTTCTACGCCACCGGTGCCGCTCGTTCACACTTGGGCATTCGGCAGCTAGAGCGAGCGGAATCCGCCGCCACCGAAATGCTGCCTCGTCCACACCTCCTGGCCACCACGTTGCCGGTCGTGGCGTACAGAGATATGATTAGAAAAGTGCATAAATCCACGCTGTCTATGTACCAAAAATGTATGCATGCTTACGTACCCTACCGGCGGGTATTTTTAGGGTCGTTACGCCATTTCTCCAATTCCCACCTTTAGTTCACCTGCTAGTCGTCTTCTATGCAAGTTTTGTTTTCCATGTCTCGAACCCAGACGACACACTCACGTTCATCGAGCGATTGAAAGCTCCAGATCATAATATGAGCACGATCGACATTACATCGTGATTGACTCTGCTGTGGTCGTTGCGATTTCAACGCTCGTGATCTCCTGAGGGCTGTAATCAGAAAAGAATCGGGATAAGTTCCGTTAGAACTGTAGTCAGTCGGCCGCCGGCTTTTGCTGCCGACAAGGAATGCACGCATAATCTCGACAAAAGCACTCAGCTGACGGAACGTTCGTCTAGAACACGCGGTTGTACTGTACAAATTTAGATGCGTATCGTACCTCTAATGCTACCGCCTTGCTGCACAGGACTGGCACTCGGATGAAAGGCGCTACAAGTCGGCTCTGCGTGTGCGCCTCACACTCCGCGTGTACATGCATGATGACCCGCGCTTGGAAACTATTTTTATCCCTTTGATGAGCCAAACGTGAGGAGATGCATGCGTGCGGTTCTTTTAAGTTTTTTAACCTTTTTTGGCCGAAGGCCCGAGCATGAAGCTGTACGACAGTTGGCAACGACAGAATCAGCGGTAGCCTCGATCGGCTCCGTAAGTGAACTGTTTGGCCAGATATATGCCAGCAGAGATGCATCGAACAGTGTGCTCGTGAGGGCTTTTAACAAAGGACAAGTTACCATAAATCAATCAATCAATCAAGCGTTTCTCAAAACATATCCGCCTTTCCACTCAGCAGAACGCAATGAAGACAATCCCAACCATACGCTCTTGTATCACGCTCAGCTAGCACTTCACCAACACGTTCAGCACATGCATATATGCGCTCATCTGAGCGCGTACTCGGAGCTGGAATCTGCGGCCGCTCTCATGAGAGGCCTCGAACGCCATCACAATATCAGCCGGACGCACGAAATCAGCAGCCGAAATGTTTTGTGAATGAGAACTATGAGGTCGTAATATGAAGCGAGCATTTGTGCTTGCGAGGTGGTGAGACGATCGGACTGCGATAGATAAACATCATGCAAGAACAACCGCAAAAAGCGCCATTGCAGGGAACACATACGATATGCACCGTGGCCCAGTTAAAACAAGCGCCGGCATCCAGCAAAGCATCGTATGAAAAACTGCGGTTGTTCAAGTTCATATAAAAATGGCCGCGCGCTCTTTCCGCTACCTCCCTTCGCCTCCAAGTTGCCCGAGAGCTGCCAGCACAAAATCGTCCTGGCGAGTCTGGCTGCTCGCTGGTGTCCCAAAACCGCCCAGCCAGAGAAAAACGAACTCGTTCTGGGCAGCCACCGAAAGCGACCGGAGCAGCGCGAAAAAAATCGAGTGACAGGCCGCTGGCTGCGCGCTCTGGCAGGACGCAGGCAGCCAGAAACGGGTAATCGAAGGGGGCCAGCGTGACGCGCGTGCGATTAGTTCCACACAGGACGCTCCGTGCGCGCGGTTATGTATGCTTACATAAAGTATATTTGTTTTGTAGCGAGAGCTACACTGGGCTACCAGTCGAGCATGCCATTCATGACCGCAACTCCGCGTCATGAAGTTTACATCCTGGAATGCACGATTCCGCAGTATATGTTGTCATAAACGATCTTACTAAATTCTAACGGCGTTTTCACCCCACATGTTGTGTATTATTTTAAAGCAGTACAAGTAACAATTTCACGTAGCAAGGAAATGAAACTCTGCATAGACGTGAAGTGTTGGCCGCATGCCACTTGTCACGTTTCACCCTTACAGCCCACAGGAGCCTCTTTTTAGAATCTGTCGAAAATGTAAGCATTTTTACAGCCATTTCGGGAGAGATTCGTGCACGCAGCACCTCTGTACCTCGCCTATTCAGATGGGAGGGGAGACAGCGCCATAGGTGCCGTCCCCCATTGAGAATACGGATCTCAGCCAACGATCATCACTCAAGCGCAATCTCAGACAAGGCCCCTCACACACAACATGGGTCAGTGCAGTTTTGTTTTGGGGTTGCAGGCGGTTTCCCTGCCAAGGGGCTCTAGCAGTCGAGGGCGTCGCCATCGCAAGGGGGAGACGGTACACTTGCGCTGCGCTTATTCCACAGCGGTGGATCGAAGCCCGATGTGAGCAGGTCTCTTAATACCTTATGCTTATTCTTGCGCCGCATTCTTCGAAGATACCATCGGCCGCCCCCATTCTTCGCAGCACTTCTTGCGTCCCAGATGCCTTCTTTCTCGCTGGTGGTGAAGCCAAAGCTCCTTCCTGATCTTATTCTTGACTTCCATTAAGTTGAGGGTGCGTCCGCTGTAGGCCGTGTGGCATCGGGCCACCCAAACTTGGTAGCTGATCTCCGCGAGCGCCAGCGCGAACTGGTTTCGTGCCTCGCAGGACATCTGGTTAAAGTATCGGATGGTTTGAAATGGGATTCCCAGGAGGCCGAACAGATCGCGGAGACGCTCGAGAAGCGCTGCTGGTATCACGCAGTCCTGGAAGATATGCGTCGATGTTTCCGCTGTTCTACAGTAGGGGCCCGCGTCCACGAGTCCGGAGGTTCGCGAAACGAAGGTGTGGCGTTTAATTGCCAGGATTCCCCGCGCGAAGCGCCACGTGAATGAAGCGCGGCGCGCGTCCAGGAAATGCGCTGCCAGGTACTTCCACGTTGGTCTCTCGGCCGTCATCAGCTCCTGATGAAGAGGGATTGGAGGCGCAGGGTTGAGGAGGCTCAACATCGTGTTGAGGGCAATCTTGTGTGGGGGCTCAGTGAATGCTGCTCTTATCAAGTTCATGTCGGCAGCCACGGCGCTGTGAAATGCGAGCGGTGTCCCCGCGCGGGGAGCGGTGTGCTGCAGCAGTTTGAATTCACTTAGCCGCATTGACAGAAAGAAGGATGACAGTTTCTTCTTAGCGGCATGCCACACTCGACCGCGCTGAACATCCACTGCACATGCAGCGCTCTGGCTATAGGGAATCTATAGGTCAGGAGTCATAAGTCGACCTTTCAGTTTGGGTTGCTTGACGACCGCGCGCCTATTCTTGTCGGGTGCTCCTTGCCAAAAAAATCGGTAAATTAACTTCTCTTCTCTCCTTTTCACTCCTGTGGGAATCTCCAGGATGCCGGCACTGAAGCTTATAATGGCGATCAGCAGGGTCCGAATGATTGTAGCTTGCGCTGTGACAGGGCACCGCAGTGGACCAAGATCCGCCGTTTTCGTCTCTAGTTTTTCTACCACCTGCTCCTAGTTACACGCCGAAGGCCAATCCCCGCTAAAGAAAAAGCCCAGCATCCGCGTCTCGCGGACAGAAGGTACCTCAGCTATGTTTGGCGGTAGATCATCGCATAGCGGCATGACGGCGCTTTTGCGCTTGTTAAGCCGCGCCCCGTTTGCAGCGCAATATTGCTCGGTTGTCTCTAGTGCGCGCGCTGCTGATGCGGCGTCCGGGACGACAATGGTGATATCGTCGGCGTATCCGAACATACGTACAGCAGGGGGGGGGGGGCACCGGCATGCAGGACAGTACGTTTAACGCGCGTGTCGGCTGCCAGACGCTGCAGCAGAGGTTCGATGGCTGTGACATACAGAAGCGGCGAAAGCGGGCAGCCTTGTCTAACACCTCGCGCAACCGGAAAACCATCCAGAGATGCGTCCCTGGACGATCACTGCCGCGCGTGGTGCTGCACAGAGAATCCGCGCCATGTTTATGAAGCCTTTGCCTATGTGTGCGTGTTCTAGCTGCTTTATTAAGTAGCTACGGTTGAGGCGATCGAACGCTTTCTCCTGATCGAGGGAGAGCAATAGGCCTCCAAGATCACGAGCCTCAACCACGTAAACAAGTCTTTTAACGCCAGTCCGTGCAGCTCTACCGAACACCCTGGGACACAGCAAGTTTGCTGCGGCACGACAATGGTAGAGAGGGCTGGCGTTAGCCGCAAAGAAAAGATATTGTCTAGCAGCTTATAATCACTGCTTAACAGCGTTATAGGCCGCCATGCTCTCAAGTCGGTAGACTTGCTGCTATCCTTGCACAGCATCTCGGCCAGCGCGCCTTGCTCCAACAGCTTGTTGAGGAGGTTCGTAAAAGGGCGCTTCAGTAGAGGCCACAATTTCTTATAGAAGGCTGGCGGAAGTCCGTCAGTACCCGGGCTGCGGTTAAGCTTCATTAATTGCAGCGCCGCGTAAAGCTCGTCCTCGGATATCCAAGTCGCGTCTACTTCGGGCTCGTCGCGCGGACTTTCGAGAGGGAACTCATCCGAAGCACAACGCGCGGCTGTGTATAAATCCGCGTAAAAATTCCGCGCGGAATTAAGCACCCCGTCTGCGCTGGTTGTTAATGCGCCTGTGACAGGGTCCTCTATCGCGGTGAGCGTGTCGCTCTTCGTAGCGAGTCGGCGGCGCAACAAATGCCTGGCACACCACGCCTCGCACTGCCATCGCTCGATCGGCGCGCGCAGTTTCGCGTAGCCCGTTCCAGTGGCGCTTGAGCAGCTGGGGGTGTTTCCGCCTTTTTCACGACGCGACTGCGCATGCGCCCATCCCCTGGCGGCGGTGTCGCGAAACATATGGGAAGGGTCGCGCGCTCCACCTGGCTCCACTCGAGACCGGCCGTGGAAGTGTAAACAAACCGGCTTCGTACGCGGTGTGCGTTGCTGCAGCCGTCGGGCGTTCAGCGCGACGCATTTGGCGATGCATACGACATGTGTTACATACGGCTGCAATGCCCAATATGTAAAGAGAAGCAAACTCAGATTTTTTCGCTTTCCGAACGCTTCCCTGGACCGCGTTCGATGCGAAGCGTGGATAAAAGCAGTTCGCCTGCTCGACGATCGTGGCCGCCCTTGGGCACCGTCAAACACGTCAAGACTATGCGAGAATCACTTTGTGACAGGTACGGACGAGGTACTGCGTTTAAATGCATGTGCAGTCTATCACGGAGCCGCCGCGGTGGCTGAGTGGTTACGGCGCTCGGCTGCCGGCCCGAAAGACGCGGGTTCGGTCCCGGCCGCGGCGGTCGAATTTCGATGGAGGCGAAATTCTAGAGGCCCTTGTGCTGTGCGATGTCAGTGCACGTTAAAGAACCCCAGGTGGTCAAAATTTCCGGAGCCCTTCACTACGGCGTATCTCATAGCCTGGGTCGCTTTGGGACGTCAAACCCCCATAAACCAAACCAGTCTATCACGAAAAGTTTTATTCGTGGTCAGGAAGGCCTCGAATGTCACCGCGGCATTTAGACTTCGTTCCGACGCTTTTTGCTTTCTCAAGCAAGAAGGCCGAATGGGCAAGTGCTGTGAGCCGCTTTCAACGCGCGATGGAGCGGCCAACGAAAAAGAAGCTACCAGAGCATTCACGCATGGTGCCAGAATTTTGTCATGATCTCCTATTGAAATTTCCTTGTTTATGCCACTACACCCTGGCCAATCCCCCGGTGTGGGTATGTGCCATGTATTAAGAGGCAGAAGAAGAAGGTGCGTTATGCATGTGTTCGCATCACATCCATGATGAAGAGCGCTGCGTGGTACCGCCGGAATGACTCAATGTGCGCCCCTCGCGCTCGTCTTTATGGACGCGCATGCTTGTTTAACCTATGCAGTGGTGTGCTGTGCGAAAATAAAGTGAAATTCTAGCAGAGTTGCCATGTTGCGAGTACGCTTGTGCTTTTGTAGTTCGTGTAGCTATTCGGCAGCGCTTGAGCACAACGATTGCTTGTGAAAACTGTTGTCCCCAGTCGCTTTCTGTGGTACGGCGTGCACGATGTAGTATCCACGTTTCATGGATGGCAGGCATATACAGCGGAAAACGCCAACCTCACTGATCGGGGATATTTCATTGAACATTATGTTCCGAATGTAGCCTTCATCTCTGAAGCGGCGGCCCTTGCTCAGCTGGTGTTCGCATCGCATGCCGGATGACCGGAGATACTGAAGAATTTGCTCTTCGGTGGGCACAGCAGCCTGCTTTGGACTTCGCACCCAGCCATCAGTCAATCATAGAAATCCTCCAGGTACCAGGTGCTGCCCAGGACACGCCATCGTTGACAGATTCCAACAAAACGTGCTCCGCAGTGGCACTCAGTCCGGCCGGGTTGGGCGCGCAGTACCCTTCCAGTGAGCTTCCAGCGTTGTACGCGAGGTGGCAGCACAGGAATATGAAAAAGCGGATTCCCTGCGCAGAGCCGTCAGGGTTGGAGCGATGCTTGGTCCCTGCGAGAGGGGGGCGGATATGCTATCGGACACTATTCTGATCTCCTCTCCCTCTTCCCGCGCTAGCTTTTTCCCCCATTCTTTAAAAGTTTCCTTCACGCGTTGCGTTATCACACCCCAAGATTGCGCTGTCATGGATGGGGTGACGTGCTGTTTTATCACACGTGCGACATCTTGGGCTACGCTGTCGTCATTGAGGAGCCTGGCATTCAAGGTCTCTTCGATTTGGCTTGCACTGGCTGCATTTGTTCTGAAAAGCGGCGCAGCGGTGCCGAGCGTGTGCAGCGCCTGCAGCGCCGGTTCAGCAATAGCGGCTGGAGCCGCACTAGTGCACGACTGCAAAACGAAGACGGAAATGCAGGCATAGAAGACGCATAGCTTTCTTTACGTGTTTTACGTGCATGTTGTGTATCGCTGGCACCGTTTGCCGCATGAAATGGCCCTGTTTGAAGTTGCCATAGAGCTATTGGACTCGGAAAGCGACGACGACAGCGACTACATTGACATTCACGTTGACTCCGATGACGATTTCGACGATGCGTGTGCATTGGTAGCCTGTGCGTTGGTACGAGGAGATGCAAATCGTGTGCCGGGGTACAAAAACGTGATATCCAGGTACCATGCGCATGAGTTCAAAAGATTGTTCAGGCTCTCTAGAGAAACATTTGACTGGCCAAGTGGTCAATTCAGAGCTTCGACCTTCCACCCAAACGCGCTTCAAGGGCGTCAGAAAATATCGGCGGAAAATACATGCCTAATTGCTCTTGTGTACATCGATAACGGCTCCCAGATGTCGATGTACGCCATAGGAGACAAGTTTGACGTGGCAGAGTCTTCAGTGCACGAAAGCGTGACGCGGTTGATCCACTTTTTGCACAAACTAAACGGTGATGTTATATGCTGCCCAGCAGAGCAGAAATGAATCGCATCAAGGCAGGTTTCCTCGCCAAGAGTGGAGCCAAAGGCCCTCAGAATGCAATCGGTGGTTCTCACATCCAGATCCTGACTCCGAGCGAATAGACGCAGTTATATTTCAATCAGAAGAAGTGGCTATCTATCATTTTACAAGGGATCTGCGATAATAGGAATCGGTGTCTGAATGTTTCCATTGGGTTCCCTCGATCTGTCCACGATGCCAGCGTTTTGAAGGAGAGCCCTTTCTTCACATGTGCAGCATCGGAATGTGGTAATAATATAATTGGTTTCTGGGGAAAGCAAATTACGCAAAATCTCTCATATATCGTTGGACACCTGAACCGCGGCGTAAGGGAAGGGATAAAGGAGGCAGTGAAACATGAAAGGAAGAAAGAGGTGCCGTAGTGGGGGGTTCCGGAATAATTTCGACCACCTGGGGATCTTGAACGTGCACTGACATCGCACTGCACACGGGCGCCGTAGCGTTTTTCTTCCGTAAAAACGCAGCCGCCGCGGTCGGGTTCGAACCCGGGAACTCCGGATCAGTAGTCGAGAGCCCTAACCACTGAGCCACCGCGGCGGGTTTGGAATGTGGTGAAAACTACATTCTGGGGGATAGTGAGTATCCTCTGATGCCTTGGCTGATGACTCCATTCAGGGACAATGAAGCCTCATTTACATCTTGGAAAAAACAGTTTAATAAGCGACTCAGCCAGCACAGGGTGTCCATCGAGAACACCTTCGGCATGCTTAAACAGCGTTTCAGGAGGTTGTATCTTGTCGATGCCAAAACTGTTGTGCAGTCCTGCTATATAGTCATGGCAGCGTGTGTGCTCCACAACCTGTGCAACAACGAGAGGGACTTCTTCCAGGAGCTGACATTTTTACCACAAGAGGAAGATGTGGGTAATGACGACGCTAAAGGGGATTTTGACTGTAGTCTCCCAAGCTACAGTCCCTGCGAGAGTTCATTGCAAAGGAGCAGTGCTAGTGACATGTCGCATTTCTGTGAATGCCATGCCAATGTGGAAAAGTGTTTTGTAAAACTATTTATCTCATATATGAGGAATGATTACATTTGAAATAAATTGAACATGCAGTGGTAGCGAAAGACAACTTTATTCTCCCTGTTGTGACCCTTGTTGCTTTGCAATCAGTCTAGCAGGTGATCAAATCTCTCCATGCGGTGTGCATGCCGCTTTGTCCTTTTTTCCCACTTTTTTTCATTTCTTTCCTCAGTTCTCGCTTCGGCTTGCTTCTCTCCTGCTTGCCCCATTTTTTGCAGCACCTCCAAAAGGGGAATAAGCTGTGACTTGCTGTGGCATTTCCTTTTAGAGGCCGACTGTCCCCAACTGTTGCAGGCAGTCTTTCCTCGACTGGCACACTCAAAAGCTCGGTGGATGCTTCTGTGGTGCTTGTCCTGTATAAAATATACACACAGATGCCACATCATTTCCAGGTTTTCCACAAAAACTGTCTTTCGCTTACCCTGAGCATCCGCTAGGGAGGATGGCCTTTCCAGGCTCCAAGAGCAATCGTGGGTTAATACTGTTCTCCTTTGCAAGCATCTCCGCCAATTCTCTGTGCAATGCGTGATGCACAAATGATCAACCCCATACAATAATATAGTAAATAAGCACACTTACTCGTCATATTCGCAGGTCATGCGGTGCTGACCAGATGAATTGTTGTCCTTCTTGATCCTCTTATACGCTCAGTCAAGTGAGTTCCACTTATTTTCAATTTGCGTGGTAGTCATATTGTACATAAACTTTTTGTTGATAAGCTTGGTGACTCTCACCCACAGAAGCTTTCTTGTGCTAAAATAAAAGCCTAGCATAGTTAAATATAAAACACGCTGCTACATGTGACTGAAATTTTGCGGTGCCACTTCAACAGGTTCTTTTAGTACTTAATTAAATTTGACGCTTTCTGGTGCTTTGAAATCACAATATTTGCACACTGGCTGCCCCAAATTTCACACACTCTTGAGATGAGAATTGATGTACTAAGCTTAAACAAATCCTGCGAAGTATGGATGGAAAACTTTCCACTAACATTGCTGGAAGTATAAATTCGAGAAACGACAGGGCACTTCATTGTTGCTCAAAATATTGGTGGCAACATAAAATGAAACGTAAAAGACAACGTACCGGAGTTCTCTGCTCTTTCCCACAGAGTCCTTCATCTCCGTGTACTTGGAGATGAAGAACTTGGTTTTTCGAGTGCTCCATATTTCTGCAGCTTCATCAGCGGACGCGGATGCCGCTGGAAAGGCGCCTGGCCCCATTCCATCCAAGCCGTCACTGGCGCAGACCGGTGCCGGTGGTTGTGTCACAGGAGGAATATTTTCAGCTTGTGTATCTTGGGCCGCGAACCGGAGTGTCAAGCGCTGCCCGTCTGCGAAGACAAAACCTAACATTTGGAATGTGCACACAGCACAGCATGATATCTCATAAATGCTATATGGACCTAAATCAATGCCGCAATTTGAGAGGGACCTATGCGTTGACCGTGGCCAACCGCTACCCATGATCCATGAGTACGAATAAAGCGCAATATATATATATATATATATATATATATATATATATATATATATATATATATATATATATATATATATATATATATATATATATATATATATATATATCTATTTGCGTCTGCGTCCTCCAGTGCTAAGCCGTCGGGTTTGTACAAAAGCCTAACTTCTTTTTGGACGCCGTGGTCGAGAACATGCATCATCCTCTGCTCTTGGCTGGGCGGCAAGTACGCCATGCTGCACTTTTCTCTGCACTGGCTCTGGAGTGAGCGCAAGCCAGCCGAGAACTCGTGCAGCACTTCGCCAGCAACTTGAAAAAATGAGGAGAAAAGTGTAGAGGGCGTGCGCTGCACCAGAAAAACGAGGACGGCAGTGCTGCACCCACTGAACTAGTGCAGCCGGTGTAGCCAAACTAGAAGAGACCATCAGTCTCCAGCACCCCTTGGCGCGCGGTGCAATGTCTGGGGCACACAGAAGGGTGATTAGCAACCTGTGGTCGCTCAAGGCAGTTGAAAATACCCATGCGGACTGAAGGCTGCTCGAGAGACTCAGCGAGACATACAGCCTGTCGATTCTTCTCTCGCCGGCCCGCCCGGGTCATTCCCGCACGACGTGGCTGCAGAGCGCGCCAGCAGTCCGTCACATCCAACTCGTCCACGAGAGCATGCAGTGCCGGTGTACTAGTTTGCTCGCGATAAGGACGCAGCGTTGCGCAGCGATGGGATCGCCTATCGTCTGGGTTCAGCACACAATTAAAATCGCCAAGGAGAATGACACGCGCAGGTCCCCCAGCTTATCATCTAACCCCTCGAAGCACTGATGTTGTTGGCCGTGCGACAAGGTGCGTAAATGCTTAGCACACGCATGTCGTTGTTTAAATCAACGGAAATGATACGGCCTTCAAGGCCCCGATCATGACGCAGCACCTTGAGTTCGATGTCACGAAGGAACATTAGCGCGACACCCTCCGAACCCCTCTTGCCAAAACTATAGTACGATTTACGAACGACGTGTCAAATTTAGCAATTTGCTCCTCTATGTCTCTTGCAAGGCTAACACGCCGATGCCCTTGCTTCGCGCCATGTGAGGCCTTTGCAGTTGAGTGTGCCTAATACAAGGGAGAAGGCCATGCTGGTGTAGCGCGAGCGGAAGAAAGTAGGGGGGTAGGTGAGTTCTATTATTCAGCAGACTTGAAGCGGATTCCCTCCTCATCCACGGTAGGCGAGCCGAGAGGGGAGTCAGGTGTTGACTCATAAGTATTGCCAGAGAGCACCTCACAGTCACGTCTTCCCCCACAGTACTGACAGGGATTGGGCTTGGGAGTGTCCTCCTCACTCTCAGACTCGCTTTCCCCAGAACTAGAAAGGAGTAGCGAATTCTTGAGGAAGGCGTGCTTTGTTAGGGGACCCCCTTCTGAAGAATTGCTACTAACTGCTGCTGAGGTGCTCGTCTTCTCTTTTTTCCTGCGGGCGCTTCGTTTCCTCTTCGCCCGGGCGCACATGGCGTCCATGTCTTCTTCCACATGGTTTTCCGTCTGTTTCTCTTGGGTGGCCGCAACTTCGTCCACTGGACCTGCAGCCTCAGCTGAGGTCTCCAGCGGAGCGGATCCGACTTTTTCCGCTATTGGTTCCACAGACGTATGCTCCTCGGTTGCCATTGTGGGAGTTGCTGCCTGGCTCACGGCGGGCTTGGGCTGCTGCCAGACTGTGTTGCGGCCAAGAAAAATTGCAGTCGACGGAAACAGGCTGTCGCACGTGTCGCCGAACGTGCAACTGACGCAGGCGGGAGTGGGCACAAACATGGCGGAGCGGAGGGGTCGCGCGCATCGAGGTGCCTTAGCTTTCAGGGTAACCTGCCTCCATTAATCCTATATTCTCGGAAAGTAGGCTTCGCTTTAGTCAAGGAAGTGTGCGAAGCAAAGCAAGCATTCAGCGTTGGGTGAATGCGCGAGCAAGGAGCTGCGCCGACCGGAAACAAGTATGGGGGAGCCTCTCCTCCCTTCCCTGAGGTGGCTACACAATACCCCCTCAGAGGGATAACAAAGTAAGCCATGCTCAAGTTGTTACCACCTGGCCCTCTCCACAGCCTACACTGGGGGAGGATTCACCCTCGCGCGATACTTGTCGTACACCTGAACAGTGACGTGTGCCTATGTGAGAGAGTCATCTCGACACGAGCCAATCAACCATCAGCAGAAGCAAGGCGGTTCCTGCTTCGTTCCTCCCCTGCAAGAACTACTTCCCCGGCCCAGAGCGAAACAGCAGTCGTTTTCCAAAAGTCTTGGAGTGTGTAGCTAAGTTCTCTTGTCTGCGGTCCGTGGAACAGAAAAGCTGTGGACTGTTGAGGCTTGCCACCTTGCCGCTGGGCACCTCAGTTGTTTCGACGCGTGCCTGGCCCGTGCGAGTGCTTTACGCTTCCTTGCTACGACGCCCGGTTCGGCCTCGCGAAACAGGATCCCAGCTTCTTGGTGAATCTCAGGTGAGAGTTAGAACAAGGTATGCTTTGCTGCGCTTCCAAATCATGCGACCTCAGAGGTCACTCATGCTCGCTGGAATCTGTGCCGGGCAGGACACGACTACAGTGCCTTTCTTCTTGAGGACTGATCAGGTGGTCCTGCTAGAATGAGATAACGGATAACCTTTAATCAAGGACGCCACCATCTTGGTGAGGTGACGGCATGTACAGTCTAGGCTGGCAACAACCGCCATGATGGTATGCGCAGTCACATTCGCGGATTGGACCAGTCGGAATTTCGAAGCTTCCGCATTCACTTTTTTGCGCCCGGTAAGTTCCCGAGACAAAAACCTTTGCAAGCAGCAATGAAGCCATTTCCCAGAAAAATGACTGGAACTTCGGGGGATTATATGGCCAGATGTACTTGCCAAGGACTGACAGGAGTTGTGTGTATAGCCTAGATATGCTGTACAAAGCGGGGATGGCGTATACCCAGGGCTGCGACGGAGGTGAAGCAAGAGATGCAGAGATGATTGAGCACTAAAATACATGCCCTTTAGAGAGGCTTGCAGCCAAAGCAACCTCTGCAGAGCACGCTGCCTCACGCGAATGTGGGCGCGAAGGCACGAATCCTGGCGCGCAATAACCATCGCTTCTAATGTCCCTAGATAAGCCGATCTAGGCGCCTTCATCGCTAGAGAGGCAGGCAGGCCGGAGGATCGCGCCTCTTGCAGCGGCAGGGAGCCCAACTCGAATTGTTTGTCGCCACCTCCGCCAGTCGAGTCCGGCCGTGGCTGCACTTCGCCTGGCAGTCGCTAGAGGGTTGCACTACTGGAAAATGGTCCTTACGGAAAATTACGTGCCCGTGTCGCGATCAAAACGATTTTGCTTTGCTCTTGGAAGAAACAACTTTGGGATTGAGCTACTTATGCTTTACAACCTCACTGATTAGCAGGCCAGCTGGTTGACCAGGATCCAATATGAATGTTTAGAGAGTTGCAAGTTGGACATGCTCGATAGTTTAATCGCCACCGCAGGCAGTTAGGACAGAAAACGCCCGTGCGACAGTGTTTTTACATGTGTCAGAGAACGAGTGTGGTTTCAGCAGCCGCACTCCTTGAGAGCTTTGCCACTGTGCGGCTACGCGGTCCCGACCTTTCGGGTGCCACACTGGAGTGCTCCGCTACCACTCGCTGCAAGAAACAGCTGTCCAATTTTTTCTTGATTTTTGCTTGTGTGTGCGAGCGTACGCAGATATGAGCCAAGGAATTCTCGGACAGCCATCCAGCATAGTGCGTTTCTCCCGCGCCGTCTTCTTTGATGTTCGGCGGTTGAGGTATTGCGGCCAGAAATCTTTGTCCTGGTGCTCCAGCGGCACAATGGATAAGCGTTGCTTTCTTAGTGCGTAGAGTGCCAACTCCATGGGTTCTTCCTGGCCGTACGAGCCTAGCGACGGCGCTCTTGGCGTCCGCCAGAACTGGTCTGCGCATGCGCGCTGCAGAAGACGCCAGCGAACCTCAGCGAAGCGCCGATATCTGAACGTGCTAGATATCGGCGCCAGCGCATGGGCGCTTGCGTACGCGTCGGAAGCCGGTTCTGGTTTACAACAATCGGGACGGAAAATTCTGCGTGGCACGGCTTTTTCACAAGATGTGACAGCATTCCGGAAGTAGCGAAAATTCGTCTGCTACTGGTTAAAAACAAACGCAGCGGGGAGACGCAGTCGCGATCTGGTTCGACGAGGAGACAGCTGCCGGCATCTGTCGCATACGTTTGTCACCAACGGCTGGCGGTTTTATATTTAGCCAGTGGACCTGGCCGTAAATTTTCTTACTGTGCACTAGATGGAAAGCTGGTGGCTTTCACTTCATCCACTATTGACGCTCGAGACACTCCGGGAAGACAGCGCTCTAGATTGACGTCTATTGGCTTCTGGACTGTGCTACGGTATAGATTTGTTTGGTTGTTCAGTTACGTTTTTACCACTGCAGTTGTTACTGATGTTTCGTGCGCTTTGTGGTTGTGTAGTGCAGCTACGCACGCTGTTCATTTCAGAACTATGTCGAGCATTTGTGGTTTTAAATACAGAAGGAAATACTCTGATCACTTCCTCGCGTATGTCTCATGGTGTGTGATTAAATGACAAGTTAATGCTAAGAGGAAAAGAATGAAATCTTGGAGAACGAAACTGTCGCACTCGTCCCATAAAAATGTACTATATTGAGGAAAATATTCTCTACCACTCGTGAGCCGTAAATCCGAGAGCGCCGTAGCTGGTTGAACGTTGAACTGTCAAATAAACTGATTGCTGGGAGATGTATATAGTACTCGATTTCGCCGATATCGCTTTTCGCACGTCCTGAATGTACCTATTTTCACCCTCATATAGATCACAACTTCCTTGAACGAGAGGCCTGTATCGATAGCTCAAAAGAATGCTAATTACTAATGTGCGAGCAAGTGTCAAGAAAAACTGTAATGCATTGTTCCGTGCTCGAAGCCAATGGCACGCGGCCTTTCGGCTTTTATTGTAGAGGCCACCAGATTTCTCTGGAATGACTGTAACCACGCAGAAGTCTCTCTTCATGTTCAATATTGTTGTAAGCGTATTAGGCGTCTAATGCTTCAAGTGCCTTGTCACCTTTAAATCTTGTTTTGTCGCTGCGCCGCCTGTTTGAGGACACGAGTTCGCCCAATAAACAATTTTCGACTTGGACGCAAGCTTCCTTGTCGTCATTCTGGCCTGACTAACGCTACCAGAACGTAACAGAAGCAACCAGTACAAACTGCGTATGCTGCCACAGATATTGACGCGTACTAATATTGCAATTTCAGAGAGTATGTATGTCCAGTGATTGGCTTCAGCTACCATAAAGAGCGCCATTTTTTGTTGTCCACGTATATTCAACCTGCGGCGTGTCCTGAAGCTGCCCAAAAAAATTGGTTTAAATATCTTTGCCAAAGATCTCAGACTATGCAGTTGAATGCCCAATGCCCTTTATTCTCTTAAATTCGGGGACTTTTATTAAGATGTAAGCATCACAAATGTAATTTTTATTTCCTTGCATTGTAAGCTAGCCAGCTGGTATAACGCGCATTGCTGTGAGTTTTAGTGGAGCTCCGTTAGGTTGCTTAAAACTTCTTTTTGGGGTGTACTTTGTTTCCTGAGTGACGTGAGGAAAGTTCGTGCCTCAAGAGTTTTATCGAAAGCGATGACGAGGCTACAGAAATGCAAGAGTATATGCAAAGCTTTTGTAGTCATCGCCTCTCAGATAAGTCTGTTCGCTCGTAAAGGCCGATTTTATTGACAGAACGCAGTTCCGAACAAATTTTGCTTTGCTGGCAGTTAGTTCATGCTTGCAGTTACTGTCAACTACTGACTTAATTTTTGCGCCAAACTTCAAAATGCTGTTCCAAGAGGAGATCTTGGACGTCGCGTGCGTGCAACGTGCTCTGCTCCTGCGGCCAGGGTTGGGTTCCGTCTATATATACCTGTTCGTTTCGTGAATGACATGATGCGTTTTCCTGGGGAGCACCATGAATTCTTGCTAACGCCGCTGTTGTGCAAAATTAAAGCAGCTGCGCTTGAAATTTCAGGAGCTATATTTACGCTGCAGAATCATTTACTCTTTGAAACTTGCCATCCAAGTATTACATGCCGCATATCATTCTACACACTCATAAAGAACCTGCCGGAAGACGAACTATGTAAGCCGATAGCCTTGCTTTTTAGCCAAATATAAGGGTAGAACGCGTTAACGTCCGTGCTCGAAGCAGTACGTTCGACCATACACAGTCGGGCTAAACGAGAGAGCGCGCAATCGTTAATCCGTTGTTTCAGATTTCTCCCATGGCAAAGGGGCTGACTACGCGGTGTTTGCGTAAAGAGGTAAAATATAAAGGCTTGACGGTTACCACTGACGCAGGCCGAACTGGGAGCGAGTGCGGGTTATTCTCCTTCCGCGTGAACGGCAGTCGCAGCGGCGGAGCGGTGGGGCAGTGGCGACCCCATCGAGGTGCGGCGGGAGGCGGAAACAGACCCCATTGCGAAGGCCGTAAGAAGAGAAGCGCGCGCTCCCCTCGAGACCGGCCGTGGGGAGGATGAGCCCGGCACTCCATGAGTATATGTGTTAGGATAGTAGTGAGGTGGAAGCAGAAGGGACAGGATGGGGGAAAGCACCCGAGTGCATGCGGGATAGTAGGTAGAGGGAGGGGAGTGTTTGGGTCTTCCGATGACACCACAAGATTTGGCGGTGGATGGTAATTGATAAATGGGCTGGAGGGTAGAGCTGGTGCTAGACTCTATAGGCCTGCGTCAGCTCGCTGAATGTGTGCATGCGTTGTCTCGAGTCGCCGTGGCCCGAGTCTGCCACCGCACGGTTTATGAGTCCCCGGGCGTGGACACTAGCGGCCTCGTTACCAGGATTTCCCGTGTGCGCAGGAACCCAGATCAGCTCCACTTGGCGGGATGATCCAGGAGAAATTGACTGTAACATGCGGTAGTCGGTTTCGTCGATCCTGTTTCTAGCGAACTTTAGTATTGTAGTTTTTGAGTCGGAAAAAACGCACGGAGCTTCAGTGTGAGCAATCGCAGCGCCTATTGTAGCCTCCTCTGCTGATTCTGGAGTGGAGGTGGTTTGAGGTACGTGTCTGTCCTGGTGGATTTCATAGATGCGCTGAAGCGTCTTCCTTCGAAGGTTTCTTCGGGTGACGATTCAGTTTGCCATCAACATCAGTTAGTTACACAGTCAATGAACCCTCTGAGGCCAATATGGGTTGAAATGAGCCGGCAGTCATTGGTTTTGTGCAAACTATGCCCAAGTGTCTTGAACACCGCCGGCACTCAGGATCTCTTTCTTGCTGTTGACTCATTTTTAATAGCATACCGTCCGAAGATGGTAGACATTGCACGTCACCGACATCATAGGCCAAAACCACTGTCTCCGACGGCAGTCGTTCTGGAAATGAGTCTTCTAGCGAGGGACACCGTGACAATGTGACACACATTGCAATACTTTTGCCTAGTTCATAAATAATGCTGTAAGGGGGAACTCAATAGCCCCCCCCCCCCCCCCCCCTGAAGTGCTGCGCTGATTTCTTGGCGACAGGGTGTTGTGACGATTCGGGTAGCAGCATTCCACCTCTGAAACCAGTTGTCGTGATGCAGAGTAGCGTGGCTGGGCTGGAGATGGGACGAGGAAGAATGGAAGCCTTAACTTTGGGGAAACAAAAACAAGCGGGCTTAATATGGCACTTTGAAGAAACCTATTTGCGTATGAAGGGAAAAGCAAACAGTCAAAAATTAAGAGTTCATGCGGCGAGCGACTGAATGAGCCAGGGCACAAAGCGTCCTTTCTCTCTCAGCACGCTCCTTAAATCTCTTAAGGTTCCGCCCCTTCACCAGGCAGTGGCCAATCCAACACGTGGGGCATTTGTCCAAGATGGGAAAAGCTGCACAGCACATAGCAAGCGGAGTCACTCGTTGCAGAGTCCACCCGTCGGAACGGGCGAGGAGGAATTGCAAGTCTGGTGCTTTTTTACGGAGGTGCAATAGCATTGCAAGCCGCACGTGTCCATCGAAGACAGCTGGGGCCCTTGCATCGCCGCAGGCCTCAACTGAGGAGAGCTCTCTATGGGCACCGTGCAGGAAACCAGGGGGCAGCACTCTCGGCGAACAGGCAGCGCCACCGGTGGCCGCCGGAGCAGATGCGTTGGGAGAGTCGCGGCCGCCTGGGTCGGGCGCGCGCCCAGTTTGTGGCGGCCGTCGGCTAGTTTTCGAGATTGTTGCAGCGAGGTGGTGGCGATTTGGCCTAGTTGGAGTGACACAGCGATAAATAAACAGTGTGGGAACATGAAGACACCACACAGAGAGACATGGATGAGCCCTGGCTTTATGCTGGGCGTGTGTTTCCAAGTAGCAAAGCACGAGAAACAGAGCAGACGACACAAGGAGAAGGGTGCCCAACGGCAAGAAGCAACACACAGCAATGGATTGAAGGGAGGGGATAAAAAATACGGTGAAGAAAGAAGTAGAAAAATACATAACAAGATTTGTGGCACCCCCACATGTGGTACAACGCGACACAAAGCCAGCCACGAGCAAGTCGATCAAGCGGGACGGCCGGATTGTTGTGATAGGTGAGGACGCACTTAGGAAAAAGCTGCGAGAATGAAAAGAAAAAGAACACTGCGACGGAAGTGGCGGTGGAGAAGGAAGGAAAAGGTACGGAAGGAAAAGAGGAATGAATAGAGGAAAAGCTGAAACGGAGAAAAAATACCAGAAGCTGACGAAAGGCCTGTAAATTCGCGTACGTCGGCCAGCTAGGCTCATAGAAAGCGACATCTCCCTGCCTGTGAGAATAATTGAGATAACTGACGTAGTAGATTGGCAGAATTTTTTTCGAAGGCTTCAATTATCTCTCCGGTGGGTCGGATTCCTTTTCTCCTGATGACAGAAGTTTTTAAAGGACGTACGGCATGTAGCGGTGGTCTCCGCAGCGAATCTCAAGATGACGCCCTTTGATCATTCTCGCCACACTGCACTGGTATGCGCACAGGAAGTGGCTGATCCAGTATACTAGGTTTACCCTTTAATTAAAAATGTTCTGATTGGAACATACGAATTAAAATTTTTTATTTGCCTTCAAGATACGCCTTTCTTTAAAAGTTTTGTTTTCGCATCTGTATGATGGTTGAGGAAATCATTGCAACTATAAAATTTCGTATTGTTTTATTTAAAGACTGTATTATTATTGGAAAATGGACACACTTTCTTTTAGCCTGTGTCGGAGCCGAGTGTTTGTGGGGCCCTTCCCGGAAAAAAAAGTTACAATCAACAAAAGGGAACAAAAGCACTGACAAACACTTGCTGATATCGTGACCAAACCACACGTTAATTGAGCGTTATGTAAAAACTACCTGCGTCGGCGCCCGCCACCAGACGCGTTCTGTGGTTCCCAGGGCACGCCCTTTCGTTCTGTCGGGTAGGCTAAATGGGAACACAAAATACAAGGGCCACATTGCCGAATAGCTCGATTTTTTTTCAGATGGTGAGAAAAATTACGAATGTAGGGGTTTGTGAGTGCCTTCTTTTTCTCTTTTGGGAACAACGTCGTGCGGCGAATCCTGACATGATTGCCGCCTCACTGCCCGTCGGGACGAGAGCCATTCACTGTTCCCGTCGCTTCGGATCGTAGAACTAGTTTGGGGACGTGAAAAACATTGTCCCTGGGGAGTTCAAGTATGTGCTATTGTAGACTGCTGCGCAGTAATTGATCTGTGACCACAGAATATCCCTAAAGCAACGAGCGAAGGAAGAAAAGGGCGCGCGCCCGGGCAGTTTTGCTGCATCTGAGCGGCGCGGGCCGGCGAGCGTCTCCCACCCGGTCTGCCCTTTCCGCCGCGAGGGGCGCGCGCATCGCGCCGGAGTTACTCCTGCACGGTGCCTATGGTCGGGCTGGCTCCTGTGGGACATGCTTAATTTCTTGACCTCCCCTTTTTTATTCCCCTGTCGTCTGTTCGTTGTGGGTTGCTCCCCTGGCGTCCTTTTCCGGGAACCAGTCAAAGGGAAAGGTCATTGCCACTGTTGGGATAGGGTAGCCTGGTCGGGCTGGAGAAGGGACGATGAGATTTGGAGACGTGGTTACGAAGGGAAATGCAAGGTAAACTATACAAAGACTACATACTGTACAGGTGAGAGCAACTGAGAGTGCCTCTCAGAACAGAGAGCTTCTTAGCGTTGGGAAGTCTCTCCCAGCAAAGCGTCTCTCTCAAGAGGGGGCCCTCCGGTGTCAAACCAGCAGCTCGTTAAATACCCTTCGTAATCCCCAGATCCCTGGCTGGGTAATACAGTTCGAAGAATAATTTCCAATCAAACATGCAGACGATGACACTGGTGGGGCCGCCTACGGCAGGGCAGTCCTGATGTTCTCTCGCAGTTCGGTCGGTGGAAAGGGAACAGGACACGGTCATATTGTCGCCAACACTGTTTCCACGTGGGCGCGCACGTGGGTCCGGACTACACCCGTGTGGCCCCAGGAAGGCGCCTGCGTGACACATGAATGCGGGCCCATGTGGCACAGGAATGGCAGGCTGTTTCTCCCCTGGGGTCGAAAGACCTTGCACATGTCTGATGACCGGAACGCGGAACCTCTGTCGAAGGCGCAGCTCTCAGTCAATTTTCAACCCTAGCGTGACTAATGAGGACAACGCTCGGTTCGTCGACCCGATGCCATGCTCTACCACGTGGGGACGCCATTGTCGTTGCTGCTTCCGACATCCTTGCAGCCAAGTTACCTCCAGAAGGCTCAATAGCCTTTCCATTGGTTTTCTGGAAATCCGGGTCGGGGAGTCTGCGTCTTTATACATTTGGACTGGAAGGCACACTAGGCATAACACCTCCCAGCCAAGCATGACAAAAAATTCCACAGGCTCCTTCTCAGCTAGGCATTCTTTTTTTTTGTCTGGTAGTGGGCCACCTGCCGCTGTCGAAATTGCCCCTGCTGTAGCCGCCACCGTGGTCATCCCGGTCGATGGAATTTGTGTCTTAACCTACTTTGGCTGGAGTGCATCCCGTCCATAACAGTGTATAGTGAACTCCGGCCCAATAGTGGCACCGGAGGTTAGTCATCCGTCTAAAAATTGAACGTCAGTCCTCGCACGTATTTTTCGAACTTTCCTTCCTGCTATATTATAGTTAGAGACTTCTTTTAAATCCGGAAATGCTTTTCTTTCTTCGCTAGTAAAGAGTAAGCATATAGGCCACTGCTCCTCGTTCGCCACGTCTGCTGCTTCAGTCGTTATCATGTGTCTCTTTGTTAGGACCATGATCAAAAATGAGCGAAATTTGCGCTGAAATATCTCTGGCTCACTGATGGAAGTTAAATCTGGCGTCCGTTGCAAGAACACTGTTGCATCAAATAGGCTTCCTATCACTTCGGCCACGGCTGACATAACATGTCGTTCTCGTCTGACAACTTTGTTCTGGTTTTTAAGGTTGACACATATGCGCGCATCTCGTAATCACTTCGTTGCTGTGCTGGCTTTGATGTAGAGAAAGCCCAAGACTCTTCGCAGTGCCGACTACAGACTTTGTACGACTTTGTAGGACCACGGCCGGTCTCGAGGGGAGCGCGCGCTTTAGTGCGCGCGCCCTACTCGAGACCGGCCGTGGTAGGACGAAGGGGGAAGCAGAATAGATGTCCGAAAGGTAGGGAGATAAGAGGAAAGAAACCTAGAGGGGGAACATCCAAAAAAGAAAGAGGGCAGCGGGCTGCGCCTGGCTCCAGCGCATGCATGCCGCCGAAGGCCACATCTCCCAGGGAGACAAGGACTGAATGTACCGGCCGCCTCGTATTCGCATCCGCCTCGCATTCAGGAGGCACTGGGTTCGATCTCCAGTGCCGCCGGGTGCCCACCGGTTTTCTAATGGGTACAAGTTTTCCCGACCTGCCGCGGCGGCTCAGTGGTTAGGATGCTCGGCTACTGGTGCGGAGTTCCCAGGTTCGAGCCCGACCGCGGAGGCTGCGTTTCGATGGAGGCGAAACACTAATACCCTCTTTACACGGGCAGCCTTAACCGTGGTTAAGCTTAACTGCAGTTAAGGCGTTTAACCGCGGTTAGAGTTAACTGCAGTTAGCCGCGCTTGCACACATTTTAGCCATCTCGGTTAGCGCGACGAAACAGATCATGTGATACTCGCCTCATTGAAGTTAAAACGTCGCCCACTGAGGCGTATTATTAAACAGGGATACGTTGAAAAGAACGCATAAGAGGAAAAACGTTGTTTCTTGTGTTAAGGCCTGCTTAAAATTTTTTTTCTACGTGCTTGTGGCTGTCGTTAGCCGAAATCTAAAAATTAGTTCTAAACAATGATCACAGTCGACTTCGTAGCCGACTGCGTGTTCTACTTTGGCTACTTTAGCCTCTTTTCCCCGTGACTGCTCGCTACGACGCATCACTGCTCACTGCTATCGTTGTTTATTTTCGTATCTTTTCTTTCACAGTGCGTGCTGTGCTTGTGTAGTTAAGATCCTTCAAACGTCTTGTGTGTCAAGGCTATGTTGGTCCTCAGAAGGCCTGTCGCGAACGAGGGCGACGCTCAATTTTGGGCTGCGTTCGTGGCGCATCAGGCAGCGCTACAACGCCTGCGCGTGCAGATGCTGGCGCTGAGCGCTGAAATTGTCATGCCTGAAGAGACGAGGAAGCGACGCCGGGGGCGGCCGAAGCTCTTTTTGTTGGCGGCGGCGCAACTGTCTGTCCGTGAGCGAAATCTGAAGGCGTACCCGCGCCCAGACTCGTGGTACGAGACCACGCTTCCGCACCTTCCGGACACCGGACTCCGAGAAAACTTTCTTATCAACCGCGGCACATTCCGATACATGGCTGTTTGTGGAAGCATGAGCCGGCAAGATTCCAACATGCGGAAAGCGATTCCGCTGGAGAAACGCGTGGCGATCGGCTTGTACCGCCTCGCAACATCAGCAGAAGAGCGGACTGCTGCCAACTTGTTTGGCGTGAGCACTGTGTCAGTTAATTTAATATTTCACGAATTTTGCAGCGTGGTTGTGGAGCAGTTGGAAGCACGACTTGTGCATTTCCCAACACCAGCTGAGCTTTACGAGCATATGTGTAAATTCACAGCAGTCTGTGGTTTCCCTCAAGGTGTCGGTGCAGTGGATGGCTGTCATATCGAGGTGTGCCCCCCCAAAGCAAGAAGCTGCTGAATAATACAATCATAAGGGGTGGTACAGTGTCGCTCTACTTGCTGTCGTCGACCAGACATACAGGTTCCTATGCACGAATGTTGGGAGCCCTGGTAGGAACAATGACCCGGCACTGTTTCAGAAGTCTCGACTGCCAGCTACTCTGGCTAGTGAGCTGTTCCGACAAGAAACATAGCTCATTGAAGGTGTGGGAGTTGGCACAATTCTTCTTGGTGATCAAGCTTTCCCCTTGCAGACGCACCTGATGAAGCTGTACCCCTTCCAGGTGCCTCTGGGTCCCCCTCACATACCTGAACTACCGGCTGCCGAGTGCCAGACGTGCTGTCGAAAATGCTTTTGGACGTGTCAAGGCACGCTTTAGAATAGTGCTGAAGGCCTTGAGTGTGACATCCACAATGTCAGTTATGTGATCCGTGCTGCTTTTGTGCTGCACAACATATGTGAGCAGCTCAGTGACCGCTGTGATTCAAGCTAGTTTGGTGTGGTGCAGAGCGCTGATAAAAGGCGGCCTCAGCCGGTGTGCACAAGCAACCGGGAAGAGACGTCAGGTGTGGCCATCGGGGCGCCCTGGCCAAGCACCTTGCCTTGAGCTAGAACCCAGTCCGTGGGAAACTCGAGCAGCTAAGAAGGACACCTCTACCAAGAGGGAACAGCCCTGAACAGAGCTACACACACATTATTGAAGGAGCAGACACTGCATTCGGCTCACCTTAAATGGCTACCATTGCACGCTCATGATGCATACTCTCTACTGGAGTGAAGGTTATGAGGGTTACAACTAGTGTAATTTTCGTAACCTGCATGTTCTTCATATAATAGGTTTGGTTTATGAAGTTTAATGTTCCAAAGTGGCTTGGGCTATGAGTAATGCCGTAGTGAAGGGCTGCATAATTTTCGACCACATGGGGTTCATTAACATGCACTGGCATTGCACAGTACACGAGTGTCTAGCTTTGCACCTCCATTGAAAAGCCGCCGTCGTGGCCAGGCTTTCAGAAAATAGTCTTGCATTATATAGCTAATGTTAATTATTGGTTCATGTTAAACTACAAAACAAAGTGTTTCGTACCAACTACTAGTACTCCTTATGACAAACAAACCTTCACCTACATGCAACCATCTCTAATGAACTAATAATGAAGATTTCATTACTTCCTGTAAACAAATCTCTTTCTTCATACAGTTTTGCTCATAGACAATAGTAAAATGCCAGCATGAGCTTTCCATTTTTATGATTCATTCTTGTTGAGCACTGCTGTTTCATTGCCATTGTACTACCTCTTTCATTGTTGTCTTTGTGTCACATGGTCTGCGTATTGGCAGCAATTCTATCACTTGCTGTTTGCTTATAATTTTCGTGTATAACTGGCCATCGTCTTGCCACATTGCCAATCAGCAACTTGTTGGTACCTTGTCAAGCAGTACAAGCTTTTAGTCTTGCACTCCTACTTCTGAAAGCAGAAGTACTTGCTGGAGGCGTTAGGTGGTTCATCATAAAGTTGAATGGCACAAAGGAACAAACACAGGAAGACACAGCAGTGGTGCTTTTTCTGTCTATGTGTCTTCCTGTGTTTGTTCCGTTGTGCCATTTAACATTATTCTGAAAGCAGTATAGTGAATGAAATGCATTCACTATATAGAACTTTCCAATAAGGGCCCCCTGGGTATCACCATATTTTTTCGCTAGGCTGTTGCATGCATCTGATGCTAGCCCAATGGAAGCGGATACTTCTGACCAAAAAAGCTGTTGGTACTTACAATCATATTACAGTGATCATTTTATATCTAGTCGAAGATTAAGCAATAGTTGCGAGAAATTTCTTCCTTTTGCTCATGAAGGTAACAAAATCATGTCGGCCGCAGGTGGAAGCTTCATATTTTTGCACACATTATCCACACACAAAGCAAACACAACAATGTGACGCATATGTGACCCAATGGTGAGAGTTTTGAAAGACTTAGTGTGATAAATTTCATTACATTGCCATCCCAACTCGTTAAACCAAAGTACGCTTTCTGTGAACAATTTCATGTCATTACTATTTTGCTGTTGTCAAAATTCCGCACTGTTCTATAACTCGCCCCCCCCCCCTCCGCCCCCAAGAAAACCAGTTATGTTGCAAGAAAAATATCAGCCTTGTAGCAAACAGCTCCTGGTGAACATGCAACAGCCATTGGTTCTGAGTGGAGAAGCAGCTGGAGTTTTACTGCGAGAGCAGCAGCAATGTACTTGCAAGATTTGTTTGATTATTGCACTTGTGTACCCCTGCAGTGTAAGCATGGGCTCTGTTAATAACTAATACTGCAAGCTACCACGGTAGCCAGCCCGCACAATACAATTCACTGTTTAAAACACAATACAAAACTTTCAGCAGTAAAAGATCTTTCATCTCATCACATGCTGTAATATCAAATAACTTCCAGCTGTTCTGATCACTCTTTATTGAGCGAGTCATTATTTTCTTTGTTGTCTAGTAATTTTGCAAGCAGTTGCACCATGCTTGCATTTATGGCATTCGCTTCCTTCTGGAGGCGCACCATTATCTTGCGCATTTTGTGTGCCTTACGGTCGGCCTTTGCTGCTGCCTCGCTTTCTCCTTTATGGACGGCAACTAGCTGCTCTATAGCAGATTCTTGTCGTTTTTGGCTGCTCTTTTGGGGGTCCCTACTTTTGGCGCTTGTTCCAGCACCGGCACTGCTGCTTGCCCCTGCTGTGGCACTGCTGCTTACGCCAGCACTGGCTCTGCTTGTGTCGCCGCTGCTGTTGCCTGTGCTTTGCAGTACAGGTACTGCAGCACTGGCACTGCAAATGGGGGAGCTGGCCGCAAGTTGTGAGAGGTCGTCTCTTCTGCTTCCTTCAGGCAGGCTGTCTTCCCATGACAGGAGCACTTCTGAGCCGTCTGGTGCCTCATTGACAACTGGCAGCTGCACATGATGAAACATACAAGACAACATGTTATCATCTCAGAAAAGAGATTAAATGTGTCCTAATGTAATGCAATCATCCGCTTCCGCAATATATTACAAAAACACAAACTTGTGATCGCCAAACTGGAAAGAAGGCAGCGGTTCAAATTTTTGTTTTCCTGAACATAACTAAATAGATATATGAAGATCCAGACATGTACATCAGCATTCTCTAGCCCCAACTTTCACATGGACCAATGGGTTCAGTTGTTTTTTTTCCTGAATACTGTTGCGGACTGCAGTCGCCTTCCTTTAGGTTTATGTGACTCGAAAAATTTTTGAAGGAGTTGGAGGATTTTTGTACGGCTCCTAGTGTTGGGTTGTGATTAATGTTGGATTTTATGTCCTTTAAATGACTTGTGGCTGTTGCGGCTAATGGTTTTATGGCTTTTATAATTGTGTGCCTTTCTGCTTCGGCCAGAGTTATGGCTCGCAGTATGTACAAATAAATAAATGAATGAACAGCTGAAGAAGCCAGCATACCAAGCCGATCAAAGTCAATAACAAGCAATATGTTAAACATTTGCAAGCATGTGGGGCATGGTTGACCAAGGGTAAACCCAGCTGATGGGGTTGAGTTGAACCGAAGTACATGGAAGGTGAGGTGCGAACTCTGGCATGACAAGGCGCTGCGATTTGAAGACGCAAGTGTCATTTCTGCTCCCCACTGCCATTAATGCGCATGGTTGTGGGAGTAGCTTACTCTATCATATCATCCCCCCCCCCCCCCCCCTAAGTCTGTCCAATGGTTCCAAAGGAAGGATTGCTGGGTCAGTTGGTTCATCATTCAAGGCTTAAAAACAGCACAAAAAATGGAATGATACAAAAAGAAGGAATAGACAGCACTGAACCTGCAATTGAGTGTATTTTATGTGAAATGGCAATAAATACAGAAAGCATGCACAAAGAGCTTATAGACAAAAACGCAATACAATACAGATATTACTTATATACTTCGAACGAAGACGGAGCAAAAAAGGACAACCACAGAAGAGAACACGACACAAAGAACGCTTCTCCTCTGTGGTTGTCCTTTTTTACGCTGTCGTTCATTCCAAGTATGAATCACCAACTAGCCCACCACTTTGTTTTATTGAATTACTTGGACATTACAGATATCACATAAAAATTTATTATCTACTTTACTACTTCCCTTCAGTGTCCCTGTAGAGAAACAGTTCGCAATAACGGCTTATGATCCACAGGTTGCTGTATTACTCCACTGTATTCAAGCAGAGTTGCTAATAGAATCAATGGACGAAGATGAGTATCTACAAGAGAGAAGGATGAAGGTGAAGCTGCATGTGCACAGATGTGAAAGATGAATTGTCGTACAGCACTAGCAATATTAATATATCACGCAAATAAAGGCACCGAAATTCTGGTGCGTACCATAACTTCATCTTACTAGAGACTTAAGTTGTATCCATCCGCAGTGTGTGCCTTTTGACATATGATTCCCACCTGAAAAAAAAGGACGTAACCTAAACCAGCAATGCACATTGAACTCCATGTACAACAAAACGGTCTTTGCTCTGGCATGGTAACATTAAGCATATGGGGAGACAACCAGTTAACTACCGATATGTAGAATTGCTAGAAAAAACCAAGGATTTATGGACGAGCAGTGGGAGTTGCTTGGCTAGTTGGTTCACGTTTCATGACAAAGAACAGCACAAGGCAAAAAATGTAGAAGTGGAGGCCAGTGCCCATGTTTGTGGGAGTGGTTTACACAACAGCTTGAGTCTGTATCTATTGTTGGCCACCATTTTATAATGAGTATAGGTTCCGCACTGAGAAATGAGCAGCAATAGAATTCTGAAGTGATCTGAACGACAGATTACACGCAATGGTATAAATCACAAATTACCTCTAAACTTTCCTCGACTCGCCCATTATCGTTGATGGGAAGGTAGCAGAGGAAACTGGAGCTGCCAGTAGAAGATCCATGAGACACCAGGCAACCAGTTGAAATGCCTGTCCGTCTCAGCTGCCTGGACAAATAAAAATGATGTGAGCTATTAAATGTGTTGCTAAAAAAACATTTCAAGGTTGCGATCACAGCATTTCTCAGTGGATTAAGCTTCACTGTACACATTCTCAATGCAAGAATAAAATTTCATAGATAAGTGTCTAATGCATATGCACAGGTACTGGTGAAATTAATGCATGCAATTTACATTCGCAATGTGGCTAAACTACATCCCGCTATTTGCTGCTTTGCAATTGAAGCCACGACTGTGCATTATGGTTCAACTATTGTCATTCTAACAATATCTTACTTAATGAATTTCTATATTTATTTCTTTCATATATTTTTCCCAGGCTGCACTGTGTATACTACTTCACAAATGCTGCTAGTACTCAGTGAAGCCTGGTAAAGAAATATGAAATAAATCTAGAAATTCAATTAACTACATTGTTGCTCTAGCAGGTGGCCAGAAATAGCGACGCGTACAGCAATGCTGTCAGCGCTGCAGCTCGCAGTTTGCAAATAAAAACGACGAACAACACGTGTGTAACGAGGAAGATGAAGTTTGCATGCAGCGCCGTGCACGCGTGCACGAGCGGAGATTCTAAGTGCTGCGTATGCTGCTCCTGCCTGAGGACATTAGACAGTTTTAGCTGTGCGTACGCAAAGAGTTAGCGTACGCGAGGAGTTTGCGGGGACGGTAGTGCGCATGCGCAGAACGCAAGCGCAAGCCTTGCGTCTTGCGTACGGTAGCCTTGCGTACGGTAGCCAGCGGAGTTTGCGTTGCGGCGCTTGCGTGGCTTGCGTACGCTAACTTTGACAAGATGGCGGCGCCCTGCTCGCCCGCTTCGGAATAAATACATGTCGCCGCTGGATTCTTCGACGCAATAGCTCGCTCAAATGGTAGCGGTTCGCTTTTATTTCGCCTAATCTTGCCCACACGTAGCGGTATAAGCGATAACTAGCCCCTGTTTTTCAGATAATTTGGCGATCTTCAAGCCCCTAGGCCTAATTATATTCAGTGTGTTTTCCTCGTAGCAACGACACCTGGCGAAGCAGTTTTCTAACTTTTAGCCAGATCTTGCATTTTCTTCGGTTTGCTTAGTTTTTCTTCTTGGAACAAAAAAGGCTCCCAATGCACTCACAGTAGTTATCAGTAATCACGAATGAAATTTTCTTCAACCGAGCGTTGATGTGGTTTGACTTTTTGTCACTAGATGGCGCCACGTGCGCCTGAGGGACGCTACGGCACGGTCAGCTAAAACTATACTTCGGAGCGGACAGCGTAACGCACGCAGCGCCGTAGCTCTTTGCGCACGCAAGCACTTGCGTACGCGTAGCTAAAACTGTCTATTACTCTCGAGTCCTTACTACCTCAACAATGCATTCTCAAGTTCGTTTTCGACACTCCAGAGCTGTGCGGCGACGGCGAACAGAATCGACGCGTTGCTCCAGCGACAACACATGCTACTGTCGCACATGCGAGGCTGACTTAAGCAGTTCAGCTGCACAATGAAAACAGCGCCAAGAACTCGGTAAAGGTCGCACTTACCGTATTTCTTGTTGAGGTTTTCCATTTTCAGCTTCACTTGTTTGCTGGTGTACGGGCCTTGTCCCGGCGGCAGCCCGGCGTTCAGTTCCGCTACAATCGCAGCATATATCCGAGCATTGCGCGTGTTACCGTATCAGATCCGTATCAGATGCGTATCAGGGCCGCGGTTATTGAATCAAGCCAGATGACAACTCTGGGAGGACGAGTCGTTCGATGTTGCTGCTTCCACGGGCGCCGCCATCTTGTTGGTTAAGGTAGCAAACGGTGGTCAGCAAGCTCGGTTTCGGTAACTGTGGTTAGGTGGCGTAACTGCAGTTTCGTCTGCCGTGTGAGCGCGGCTAACTATAGTTACGGGGAACCGTAGTTACCTTAACTGTGGTTAAGGTCGCCCGTGTAAATGCGGTATAAGGCGCCCGTGTGCTGGGCGATGTCAGGGCACGTTAAAGATCCCGGGGTGGTCGAAATTATTCCGGAGCCCTCAACTACTTTCTTCCTTTCTTCTTTCACTTCCTCCTTTTCCCTTTCCTTCCGGCCCGATTCAGGTGTCCGCCGATATGTGTGACCGTTATTGCGCCATTTTCTTTCCCCAAAAAACCATTTTACCAATTTTTCAAGTTTTCTTCGGCCTGGTGCTCCGCTCTGGTAGGGTGAGATGCTTGAGAAAAGGGTCTTAGACCAAACCGTTGCCTTGATGGATCAGAGATAAGTTCCGCCTTCAAGCAACCCTAAAATCCGCCCCGTGCGGTAGAAGACAATTTTAGGCCTTTTTTATTAACCGAAGAGTGGCCATGTGGTAGAACATCCGCTTTGCATTCGGTAGGTGTCGGGTTCGATCCTCAGTGCCGCTGGTTAACCACAGGTTTTTTAAGCGGTATACGTTTTCGCCCGGCCTGGTGCTCGGCTCTTCTATGGTGCGATGCTTGAGAAAAAGGTCCTGGACCAAACCATTAATTGCCTTGACGGATCAGAGATAGGTTTCGCCATTAAGCAACCATAAATCTGCCTCGTGCGGTAAATCCCAACTTGTGGCCCTTGTCGCCGCCTCGAAGTGAGTACCCCGTATTCACACGGGCGATGTAATCCCTCTAAGTGACGGCGGCTGCGTACACGTCTCGCCTTCGAGAGTGCGCGCGACGACGCAGCCTCCAGTTTTGCTCCGGCGGCCGCCGCCGATCGAGGAGGGGACCGTTCGTTCGGCCGGTACGTTCAGTTAGGGCCCCTAGAAATGCTTGCTAGTCTCGCGTCCACCGGCTGCGGTGGGGGCTGCTGCTGAAGGATCGCCGTGGTCGGTGGCGCTGCGAGCAACCGGTGTGCCTTGCCAGCGATGGCGTCTGCTGTAGACGCGCTTGTTTCGCCCCGCGAAACGATTTCACTGCGCGTTTTCAGATGCCTTGAGCATGCGATTGCACTGATTTTTTTCTTTGATTCCCCTATGCACCTTGGTTTCGGGGACTGTTCGCTCCCTTCATAAGTTTATCAAACGAGCCCCTCATTTCCTTAAATTTGTCTGCTAATAGCTTAACGAGGGTCTCGGTTCTGGCAGTCTTGATGCCATAGGTAGCATAAGAGGGCTCTCGCACAGTTTCCGCCCTCGCCGTTAGATGACGTTCTACGTCACACTCGCGGTAATACAGGACGTGCTACGTTCGCCGCTATAGACCAAGGGTGGCGCTGGTTAACGCTCTCAAGGTTCGCTTACACCCAATAAACATAAATACCCACGAGAGCAGCAGATTGGACAGCCGTCGCCGTAGCTTAGTTGGTAGAGCACCGGACGCGATATTTGGAGGTCGTGGGTTCGGATCCCACTGGCGGCGTGGTTGTTTTTTGTGCTGCTTTATAAGTAAATTTCTTTAAGCGATAGATTAATCCAAGTATTATTATCCCACTGATCAGCACTACACATTAATAAAATTAGAGCATTCCCCTATGCACCTTGGTTTCGGTGACTGTTGGCGTCCTTAATATGTTTGTCAAACGAGCCCTCATTTCCTTTACCTTGTCTGCTAATAGCTTAACGGGGGTCTCGGTTCTGGCAGTCTTGTTGCCATAGGTAGCATAAGAGGGCTCTCGCACAGTTTGCGCCCTCGCCGTTAGATGACGTTCTACGTCACACTCGCGGTATTACAGGACGTGCTACGCCACCGCTGTGGTCGAGGTGGCGCTGGTGAACACTCTGAAGGTTCGCTTACACCCAGTAAACATAAATACCCACGAAAGCAGCAGATTGGACATCCGTCGCTGTAGCTCAGTTGGTAAGAGCACCGGACGCGATATTCGGAGGTCGTGGGTTCGGATCCACCGGCAGCATGGTTGTTTTTTCTGCTGCTTTATAAGTAATTTTCTTGAAACCGATTGATTGGCACTAAAAATAAAAAAAAAGATTGAAAGCATTCCCCTATGCACCTTGGTTTCGGTGACTGTTGGCTCCTATTATATATAATATATATATATATATATATATATATATACCCCGCGAGGCGACACCTTCTCTCCCTCTATCCCAGCGGAGCATATCTGGTGAGCGAGCGGCGACGGCATGCAGTAAATTTAAGGCAGCGGCTGTCGACGGAAGCGCCATTTGTTGGAGCGCGGCTGCGGCGTTGCTATCAGCGGCGGCTCAAGGTCGTTCGTGGGCCCGCGCATGCGGCTGAAGTGCGCGACGAGCCGAAATGGCTCGCTGGCTGGAGTAGTAAAGCTTTCGCTTAAAAAACACCAGTATTCTGCGCTCGCGGCCAAGAAGCAGCGCGCAACACTTCCGCAGCGACGGCAGGCACGCTCTGTATGTGAGCAGTGCCCCTTGCGCATTTATCCGAGGCGCAGCGAACCGGTTCTGTAGGGAGCTCCGCGCGAGCAGCAGACCAGCAAGTATTTCTAGGGACCCCGGTTCGGTCCCTGTGTCCCAGGAGATGTGGCCTTTCGTTAGGGTCCCTAGACATACTTGCTAGTCTGGCGTCCGCCGGCTGCGGCGCGGGCTGCTGCTGAATGACCGCCGCGGTGGCGCTGCGAGCAACCGGTGTGCCTTGCCAGCCACGGCGTCTACGGTAGACGCGCGCGTTTCGCCCCTTGAAACGAATTCCCTGCGCGTTTTCAGATGCCTTGCGCATGACATTGCGCTGATTTTTTTCTTTGATTTTAGCTTAGCCGTGGTTTTTCAATGCGTACTTCAGTCATCGGCGTAGCGACGCAAACGATTTATTTTTTGTTTTTTTGCGCACACATTTTTTGCGCGTCGTCCGGAGTCAAAGGCGAAACGCAGCTGCTTAATTATTTCTACGCCTATTCTCCTTTCTGAATACTGCGGTCGTCCGGTATTATAATACCGTCTTCTGAGGAATGTAAATGAAGATATCCTTGCATGAAGAGCATTCCTGAATATATCCTTGCATGAAGAGTCTTACTGAAACCTGGCTATCGGCGAAGATAGATAGCTGTGAACTTCTTACCTGTAAAAAGAGATATAACATTTATCGGTGCGACAGGGGTTCTAGATGTGGCGGAGGCGTGCTTGTAGCTGTTGCTGATACTGTTATGTCTTTTCAGATCCATTTTGTAAGCGCGTTGGAACTTGTACTGGTTGAAATTCGCACATGCTCTAGGAAATTGATAGTGGGCGTTTGCTATCGTCCACCGTCTACCTCCCCCACCTTTGTAAACGATCTTCATGATGTCATTCATATGATTACAGTCCGTTATCCGAGCAGTTCCTTTATCTTACTGGGTGATTTTAATTTCCCCAACATAGTGTGGTCTAATGTGAGTTCTTATTGTGAACCTTTTTCAAGTGAATGCGACATGTTCTTGAATTTGTGCAGTGATTTTAACTTATCCCAGCTTGTAACGCAGGCAACTCGAATTACACCGACTGCGTCTAATATCCTCGATCTGGTACTCACCACATCGCCTGATTTTTTCCAGCCCATATCATACTTGCCAGGGTTAAGTGATCACCTACTCCTTCATTTTGCTTTGACCTGCGCAGTTCCCCATCAACGTAACCACAGTAAATATATCCATGATTACAAAAATGCTGATTCTGATGCTATTAACCTTGAACTGTCTGTTTTTCTAGACAATTGCTTGCTAAGCTTTCATGATCGCTTCGTGAATGGTAACTGGAGCATGTTTAAAGAAAAAGTTGCTGCGCTCGCTGAAAAATATGTTCCACGCTTAGTCATCACCTCTAACCGTCAATCACCATGGTTCACTGAATCGTTAAAACGGCTCTGTAATAAGAAAAAGCGCATGTTCCGCTCTGCAAAACTAACCGGTTCCCAAGAACGTTGGACTGTTTATCAGGCCGCGGCCCTTGAATATAAAAGTGCACTGAAGGATGCCAAAGATTTGTTTTTCAATGACACATTACCTTCCCTTTTGATAAATAACCCTAGGCAATTTTGGAGCGTAGTTAACAAAAAAGACAGTTCATCCATCAGCCTTTTTAAAGACTCCAGTGACCAACTAATTCATCCTAATGAATGTGCAAATGTTCTAAACAGTGTATTCGTTTCAGCTTTTTCCAAAAATCAGTGTTCGGTAACCCCTGCATATAACAGTGCTGACTTTTTACCGATGGATTCTATTGTCTTTGATCATGCTGGAGTGAAAAAAATAGGCGAAAAACAAAAGGTTTTTCATCATGTGGTGTTGATAACATTAGTTCTAAGTTCTTGATTAAAACCAACGTATACAGCGCAATAATACTCTCTAACCTATTTCAGCAATCTCTTGAAACAGCATGTATACCTGATGACTGGAAGGTTGGGAAGGTGATTCCCTTGCATAAATCTGGTGATCAACATTCCCCGCATAATTATCGACCCATCTCACTTACCAGCATTCCGTGTAAAATCATGGAGCATGTTATTTACTCTCACCTTGCATCGTTCTTTGATTCTAATGCCTTTTTTTACGGACAGTCAACATAAATTTCGGAAGTGGTTTTCTTGCGAAACACAGCTTTTAACCTTCACACATGATCTAAACTCATTCCTCGACAGGGGTTCCGTTGTCGACTGCATATTCCTCGATTTCTCAAAGGCGTTTGACAAGGTCTCTCATCAACTGCTCTTTTTTAAACATAGTAAACTTAACCTCGACCCTAACGTTCTTAGGTGGCTGCATTCGTTTCTCACTAATCGTTCACAATTTGTCACCGCTAATAATGCTTCTTCCTTCACTTCTCCAGTTGAATCTGGAGTACCACAAGGCTCTGTTCTAGGGCCTCTGCTTTTTCTTATATATATCAATGACTTACCTGACAATCTATGTTCAACAATAAATCTTTTTGCTGATGACTGCGTCATATACCGCGAAATTAACAGTGACTCTGATATAGCTCTTCTTCAATCGGATATTGATCATGCTCTTGAATGGACTAACAAATGTAACATGGAACTAAACATAAAAAAGTGCAAGTACATGCGGGTTTCTCGTCGTAACACCACATTGCCTTTATATCGTCTTAATAATTGCAGCCTTGAGTCTGTGCCTTTTTACAAATATTTAGGTGTCTTCATTTCCCATAATCTTTCTTGGAAAGTACACATAGACTATGCAAGCAATAACGCTAACCGCATGCTGGGCTACATAAGCCGTAACTTTAATCTTTCTTCTAGCTCCGTAAAACTGCTTCTCAACAAGTCGTTGGTTAGTAGTAAACCAGAATATGCTGCATCTATCTGGGACCCCTATCAAGAGACACTAATATACCAACTCGAATCTATACAGAACCGTGCGGCACGTTTCATTCTCTCGAATTATCACCGTAACTCTAGTGTCAGTGCCATGAAATCAAGCTTATCACTCCCACTACTGTCGCAACGTAGAAATATATCCCGCCTTTGTCTATTCCATAAGATTTACTACGATAACCCCATCCTTAAGAGAAAATTTATAACGCCACCTTGCTACGTTCCAGCTCGGATCGATCATTGTCATAAAGTTGGTATTCTTTCATGCCAAACAAACCACTTTTACAACTCATTCATCCCCAGCACATCGGCACAATGGAATCACCTTCCCCGATCGGTCGTCGAAATAAGTGACCATTCTTTGTTTCAATCGGCTTTAACTAACTTGATGGTAACATAGTACATGTAATTCTTGCGCCCTGCCGTTTATACTTTTCAGCTTATGTGGTAGTTCAAACAGACCTGGTCTGCGTGGTATGCTTGTTTGCGTGGTATGCTTACTTTTATTATTTGCTCATAATTTCGTGTTAAATGACTGTTAATTTGTTTGATTGTATTTGCTGTAACCTACTGATTTGCGCGATCCATATTTTTGTTCACATTTTTGTGTTACTTGTGACTGCTGTTCCTTTGTTATTTTGTCTATTGTACCCCACTCCCCTCTGTAATGCCCTCGGGCCCTGAGGGTACTGAAATAAATAAATAAATGAATAAATTACCCACGATTCTAAACCCCATGACCGTGTATGTGCGCAACAGAGCGCTATTGACAGCGGCGTTTTCATTCATGCTATTGATCAGATTTCAACTTCTACGGACTCTGAAGTTAGAAGACAGACTGAGCACTGGAGACTTCTAGATGCAAGCACAATTAAAACATGTAAGATGAGAGCCTGAGCGCTGTAAATCACGTGCTTTAGACAAACTGCAGGAAAGCTTTCCTTAGTTCTTAGCCAACCGGGTTACACAAGCATGAATTCTATGTAGTTCCTTCGAATCCCGTGCTTGGTAAAATTTATTAACCCATGCTAAGTAGGTCACACGTACTGTCAGGGAAAAGATACGCAAGGATCAGTAATGTATAGCAAAAAATAAATCGTAAATGAACACATTTGTTTCCATCACTTTGCACGCAGGCTGCCCACATTTTTGTTTACACCACCTACTGGCACCTTCTCATCTTTAACAGCTTCGGCTGCTCTTTCTTGGCCGCCCTTTCAACATTGATTGACTTCTTGTAGAAGCGCAGGCGAAGCAGAATATAGAATTTGATTACGCCATTAACAATTTCACGTTCATGTTTCACACAGGCCAGAGACCAAAAATGTACATGTGCTAAAAAATCAGCGAAGTGAACACTGCTCTTCTCGTGGAACTTATTCAGACTAAAATGAGTGTGAAGCTCTCTTTAAGGACGGTGATAATTATGTTCTTCAAGGGGGCAGACGGATACAGTAAGCCACCATTATCAAATTTTGCAGTGAAAGCTGCAGCCTTATCGTTTGCTGTAGCCACTGCTTTTTCAGCCGTTGAAAAAGAGCCAGTGCATGGACTGTGCGTCTATGCACTGGCTCCTTTTCAGCTCCTTTCGAGCTATGCAGTACGAGATATAATAAATTAACATCTGGTGGCTTTTTCCTGTCACACAGGCACTGTGGTCAGAGGTAATACTTGTACGTGGAGCACAAGAAACCAATGCAGTTTCTGCATCATTGAGCGCTCCTTTATCAATTAGGCTTGCGAGTGTAGCGAGCATATTGTCGCTGCACGGCTGTTTCTTAGGCACCGAAACTAAGGAAGTGACCACTTCTGGCGCACAGTTTCCCGATGGTGGTAGTTTCGTAAGATTGTAGAATGTGAGTGCATTAACAGTAACCAAGAACTGATTGGCATTCTGATGGTCATAGATCCTGATGATTGCCGAACAATGCTAAATACGCTTTCAAGTCTTTCTTGGCTCAAGTTTGCAGTCATCAGATACTTAAAACCAAGTGTGCTGAGATATGCAACTAAACTAAGCGTGCTCTGAATTGAAACATGGAGACCCTCTTCTGTGCTGTTGCTAAAAAACCCGACGATTGTGGCCTTTGCACGATTTTCCCACTTTGAGAGGTGCTCGAGGAACTCCTTTAAAAATGCAGTTTGGTGACTGCGGGTATAACGCTGCTTTTGGCACACGTGCAGTGATTATCCTAATAAGCTTATTCATTCTTTTTACAAAAGATTCAGTTGCTTCCACGAAGTCATAAGAGCGTCATAACTGGGTGCGATAAATAAAAAAGACCTCAAATTATATCATCACCAAATAGCCGTAATGCTGGATCAACTCTAATTTTCTCAAAAGAATTGGGATTGAGGTGCATGCTGGTGATCTTCGGCATGGCTTTAAGCGAAACACTCTGGCTGTCCATTTTCCAAGCTTCTCGGATCGGTTGAACGTGTATATGACCCTCAGGTGTGATAAACCCTTTGCCTACACATACATTTCGCACATTTTTAACTACATGGAGGACATTCCAGAGAAAGTGCAGATGGCGCGTTGAGCTGGCAGGATGCGGCGCTTGTCACGTTGTCTAGACATGACGCGATCAGTCATACATAAGAACACGCACACCAACACACACGCTAGTCAGCCTTTATGGGTTTGGCAAAAAAAAAAAACACCAGTATTCTGGGCTCGCGACGAAGAAGCAGCGCGCACCACTTCCGCAGCCACGGCACGACCGGCCCTGCAGGCCCCACGTTCCGAATGTGTGCAGCGCCCCCTACGCATTCATCCGAAGCGCGGCCAACCGGTTTCCTAGGGAGCTCCGCGCCAACCGCAGACTAGCAAGTATTTCTAGGGGACCCTACTTTTGTGGCATGCATAGTGTGCAGCCAGGTGCAGCCCGCTGCAGTTTTTCTTTTTTTGGATGTTCCCCCTCTAGGTTTCGTTCCTCTTTAATCTCCCTACCTTTTGGGAATCTATCCTGGTTCCTCCGTTCTTTTTTTTGCCTCTATTGTCCCCACTCCAACATAACACCCCAAAGCAGGTGTTGCATTGGCCCCTTTGTTCTTTTTCGACCCCTGTCCCCTGCTTCTGTAGCCCGGCCGCTTCGCTCGCCATCTTGGCTGCTCCCTGCTGCCCATGTGTATCGTGAATCCAAGAGCAGGGGCGGACTTCGGCGGGACGGTGACGTCACTCACCTCCTAACCACAACCATCCACGTCGATGTCCTCTTGTGAATACCGCTTTACCGCCATTGGAGTGTGGAGGGCCTCGCTTTGGCCAACGTGACGTCGCCGTGCCGCGCGCGCGCTAGGACAGAGTATAAACGCTCCTGAAGGGGGTTCTTTGACAGGGAGAAGCCGTCGCGTTCTTAAGTATCATCCGACTACAGCAAGGGTTTGCGGGAACGAAAGCACGAAGCGCATAATCTTTTACCGGGGAAGGTAGAGAATCCTATTCTGAGCAGATATTTAGAAGAAAAGGCCTGACTCGTCCTCGACTCTGTTCTCACATTTTTTCACATTCCCTGAAAAAGTGGGGTGGAGTCGACTTCTGTCGCATTCATGCAAACGCGGCTAGTGACACTGTTTTCTTGTTGCTGTGGCCTGCGTATTTCACCCACATAGCCGAGTGGAGTAAAGGAAACTGGTTTTGAGAAAAGAAAACGGGCGCATTATGGTCGGAGAACAAAGCCAGAAATGTTTCTCGGAAGAGTCATGACGTCCTGACTTTTGCCTTAGACACGCAATGGGGAATCCAGCAGAATGATTTTCCCCAAACACGCTGCGAAGAAAGGAAAGAAAGAGATCCAGAGGATTCCACCTAAAAAAAAGTATTCTAGCTAAACTCGTTTCCGGTGCAAGTGGGCGGCCGTGTTTTCGTAGCTTAGGCATTGTGCGAGTGCGCACCCTTCTGCAGGGGGAGAAAGGAGGTTCCACCAGAGAGAGAGAAATTGTCACGTGGCAAGTGTCCTATGCGCCAAAAGTTGTCTTCGGGTAACTTGTCACAGAGAGGAGCGTCAGTTTACTTCTCGAGATAACCGCAAGAGCCTCGTCAGCTACCCGCCCCTAGAAGGAGCCGAACGCCTTGAGTATATTTTGCGCCACCGATTTGTTCCTAACTGCAGTTGTGAGGGCTGGAAATTACGTAAGTAACCTTTTATTGTATCAGGCGCTGTATTGTGTAAGTTGGCAGTTGGCGCAGAAAAATGAAATAACTAAAGTGAAATCCTGCGCGGTGTTTACAGAACAGCCCTTTGAAATCCATACTCTACGATGAGGCACTGGTTCAGCCGGTACTATTGAAAGGTGAAGAATTCAGTCAAGCGGGTGTACTTTTCGGACTCTTGCGAATGAATTTACTCGACAATCATTTGTTGGCAGCAAGCGGAAGCTGACTGACAAGTACGTCGCTGTGCAGACTAGCAGCGGCTAGCTTACGCGCTCAAGCATAGGCTCAGCGTACAACTGCGAACAGTGTCATGTAACCTTACAGATGCATGCTGAAATCTCGTTACATGCGCTTTTACAGACCCGGATAAATTAATCGCAGACATTCCTGCCGGAGACAGCAGCAGACAGGCGGCAATGTCCACCCCACCTGGAGTGCCGCGGAAGAAGGGCCGGCGTAGGCAAGTGCCTGCTGCCTCGCCGGGCGCAGCTGGTTACCACGCCAGGCCTGATCCATCGCGTGACTTGTTGAACCCAGCGTCAGTGAATGCAGGTAAGGTTCATGATTACTTTGCGTTAAGCACAATTTCTGTGATTTTTTTTCGTGCATCTGGCAGGTGCATGCGCGTACACTATATGTGACATCTGTAATGTGAGTTCACTCGTATTTTGGTGAACTCGCTTTGTTTGAATGCGTAGTAATAAACTGTTCCATGCCGGTGTCGCAATGGGCGTTTTGGTTTGGATTGGACTCGTCGAAGCTTTTCCGTTACGACACGCCCAATTTCAATCGCGAATGATCCTGGTCCTGTTTGCCGTCAAGCCGCGGATTGGTAGGAATTTTTTATTCGGATCAAGGAGACGCGTCTGCTACCCTAGTGTTCGGAAGACATTAAGAATAATTCCAAAGTACGAGGTCAATATGCCCAGGCCTCCCGTCCGCCATTTTTGAAGGATATGTCGGGTGGGAAATAGATGCGTTCACTGCGCGTGTTCTTCAAAGAACGCCATCTGCTCAATGCACGGGTGGTCCCCTCATGCACCCGCATCAAGAATGAAGCCAGCACAGGTTGCCAGGATTCCTTTAGTAAGTGATTAAACAGGTCAAGTGCAGCGTTCAAGTTGTGAGTAACGTATCTCACTTCAGGTTATACAATGCCAGGACTGCTGTCAACCACCGCCCGCGAAATATGCCAACCCCACTATTCCACAAAGGAGTTTTCACCGAAGCGATAAACGGCATGTGACATCCCATTTCCGGTCCGTCTGGTTTCTTTACTGCGACCTGCCTGGAAGCCATCTCCACTGCGGCTTTTCACGCGGGTAAGCAGAGAATTCTGCGAAAGTCAGGAGGGAGCGTTGCATTAGGAAAGCGAGGCACAGCGGGTACTGGGGAAAGAAAGGCGCCGTTGTCCCTTTTCGACAAGTGTGATTTCGAATACTCGTGGCAACTGCACCCCCTTGAAAACTGTTAAGTGAAAACCAAATGCCGCGGTGGCTTCGGTGTTTGGCTCCGGAAGTCGCGGATCTGATTCCCTGCTGGCCAACAATATTGATAAGCTAGCATGGCAAATGGCCTTGGGTTCAATAATAGAGGACGATTCAAACGGCGAGCCCCTTGGCCCGCGGAGAAGGCGTCACGTGACGTCCTATTTCCGGTCTGTCTTCTTCACTCCTCACCAACAATACCAGGAAAAAGGGGATTGCAGTCAACCTTGTGTAGCACCTGCAGTAGAGGAGCAAGGTAGGAAATAGAAGGAAATGGACATTTGTTTCTGTTCCAGCCGTAGTAAGCTAACTCATGCCAAACATTCTAAAAGTTTTCTGCTGAACAACACGTTCACTCCACCTCCCCCCCACCCGGCACGCCAACTCAGTGTCTGAGACTCTGCTGCAGGCAGAGTGGGGTCATCCGGAGTTTTGATTCGCTCGAAGAATGTGGGTGCGTCGTCTGGGTTCGTGATATTTTGGCTGGAAAACAAGCCTTGCAGAAAAGACGACTTACAGGTTTCCGGAACTGGTCAATTTGCCGCCAGTTTGAAAGCGCTGTTCGGCCATCTGTTAAACGTGGACTTTTGGGCTGCGACGCGAGGCGCTAGACACAGGGCGCATACGGGAGAAACGGCTCAACGCCACTATACATGCGGTGCATGACGCCGTAATTAAAGCCCTAATTTGCAGTGATCGAGTTTATTAACCTGCGATGTTCAGCGAGGCCGCTATGTCCACTATAGATGCGTTTTGAAGGCTCGTTGTCCACCACCGGGGTAAATGCCTCCGGTGAGTGCAAAAACTTCGCCTGTGATTTTCGCAAACCATGTGTTGCCAGAAGACCGCGAAGCGACAAGACAAGGTTTAGGAGTGCAGCGAGCATTGCTACAAAACTGCATGCTGCATGCCCTATGCGTGCTAATGCGAGGAAGTACGTGGTAAAGATAGCAGGTCTGATATAGTTTTGTCAAGCCACTTTCTTGAAACTTCCGAAGCTGGCCCTTCTTGCGTACAACGAATTACAAAGCCGCCACGACACAAATTCCGGGATTCATAGCGGGTCGCCCCAGTCGACCAAATTCATTGCCTTCTATCAGTGAGGCTGTAAGCCACCGCGATATTTAAGCGCGAACACATAGATCGATGCAGCTAAGCGTAAACAAAGAAAAACAACGCTGAGGCTTCGGGCTGCCCTTGTCCATCTTGCGTGGCCGAGCAATAGCATTGGCGTATGGTTTCACTCGGTTGGTGTTGTGGTAATAACAGGTGCAGACCATCATACACTGTGGGTTCGAACTTCGTAAGTGTTGCGTGTACCGCAGTGCACCACCGCACCGCAGTTCGTTGCGTGCACCGCAGCGGAGCACGCAACGAACTTCCAAGTTACGCGTACGGTGCCGCCGCCATATAGCCGCCCGAGAACCGCTGGAGAGATGACACCAGCGGAAAAACGTCGTCTTGGGCAGCTGTGTCCCGCCAGAGTTCTGTCCTTTTAGATTGGTGGCGCAGTGCTTTTAGCATATTATCGCGTTCTGAGTAGCGCTTCTCACACAATCTCGGCAACATAAAAATATAGCGCCCATGAGAGCCCGTAAAAAGCGTAGTATGAACAGAAAAGAATATGTCAATCGCATTTTCCTTCCTTCGCAGAGCTCAATCTGTGCGGTCTAAAGCGAAATATTATGCATTGGTTACCTCTACATTCTAAGCTAGAGAAGCAGTGCACAGTCAAGTTAATTTGAGTCTCGGTGTGGGCATGCCGGTTGCTCATCATGAAAATTTATCGCAGCACGATGAAACGTAGTTTTACCAAAATTGCTTTACATTTGCAACTTACTCAATGTTCGTAGTGAAAATCCTGTGACCAAAGCTGTGAGAGTTTCCAGTATGCATTTTTGTCTAAATGATCTATTTTATAAAGCATCACCTGTGAGTGGTGATCTGGACTGACGTAAATCATGCATCGCCCGTTAGGAGGAGGAGGAAGGCAGGGAAGTTAACCGGAAGAATATACCATTTGCAACCGCCCTTCAGGGCAACAGTTTTCAGCGGCAGTCACTTGACCGCAGAGGTATTCTTTAAGAAATAAAACAAAACTAATTTTCTGCATGGTTCAATGTGTTCAGCGCTTGCAATTTGTAGACGCCGGATGCGCACTGATTTTGGAGTCTACAGAGAACTTTACGGCGACGTAGAGCAACATCCGCAACCGATAGTAGCATTTTAGGCACCTGGTTGCTATATAGCTCCTCCTAAAGGGGCTCTAATAAAGTTGCTATGTGCCTGTGATATTAAAGCACTTCCGGGAATCCGCGGCGCAGCTTGGTTCCAGCCATATCCTCCTGATCGACCGTCTGCCGGCATCTCCCGTAGCTCAGCAGCGGCCAGCGCGAGGCAGATCCCTTCAGGTGAGTTAATTTGGCTCCTTTCTGTCTGAGAAGCAGTGCCTCCCAGGACTGACTTGTTCTGTCGGGTTCTCCAAAGCTAGGACACGTTCATATCATATGGATCATGTCCGCTATATCAATATATTTATATGTATGCCATTACGCTTATGCGGTACACGCTTGCACCTGGGGCTTATAATCTGGTGCTATAAAGCTGGGAGTTTGGGAATTCCCCGGTTTGTAGCTTAATTGCGCCACACAACCAGCTAACCAAGAGCGAAGAGATTATCCTTCCGCGAGAACATTTTTTTCTTGCGCTTTGTATCTGCGTTATATGGAGTGATATTTTGAATTTCAACGTTTTCGCGCCTTTCCCTCTCCTTTCCAAACTTTTTGCATGCTGAAAGGTCGGCGCCGTTCGACGGCCCCATTGCCGGAGACGGCGGTGGGAGTGGTGATGACACCAGTTATTAGGAAGGGACAGGAGGTATGCTTGGATCAGCCCGTAAGGGACCGATCCTTACAAGCACTAGGTGCAGGTCCCTAGTTTGGGATGCCAGTGGCGGTGACCACCACCCGGGGCGCGCTCGAATAAGGCTTGTTGGGCCTGTAAGTCGCGGCAGCCGAGCTGGGTCGCCTGCCAGTCCTCCCTGGTTAGGTTGGGGATGGGGGAATAGCCTGGTTGGAGGTTCCGGCCCACACCATTGATGTGATATATATATGTGTCAGAAGACAACGCTTCACAGTGTGGGCAGCTGCCGTTAAAGGAGGGGCCACAATGTTGTAGTGCTGCCGGGCACAGCAATGCATTGGTGAGAAGGAGGAGGAAGGAGCCGCTCATCGACCTTCTTGAGGTCTTTACATGAGCGAGGGTAAAGGCGATATCTGTCTTGATAGTAGGTTGTAACATCTTTGAAGGCATAGACCGGTATATATTTGTCACACGGGCATTTCGAGGGCCCTCGAACCGATAGTCTATCGACTCAAAGGCGATCGAGCGCTGCCACACGGGCAGTTTCAATGGCGATCGAGTCAATAGCCTATCGAGTCAACGGAGCAGCACGGAACTCCATCGAGATTTCGAAGGCCTTCGAGCGCTGCCCAAGGTTGCTAGCGTTGCTTCGAACGGCGCCAAGCGCACTTTCGTACACGACACATTCACGGTACAAAAACATGAACATACATTATTCGCATAAAATTTAATGCAAGCAGTCTTTAAAATTATTCTAAAATTATATTAGACTGGTTTTAAGCGCATTAATTTTGCGTTGCAGTCTTTGCGTTGCTTGCGTACTTAACGTTGACAACATGGCGGCGCCCTGCCCGCCCGCTTCACAGCGATAACAGCTTCGTCGCCAATACCTCACAGCAATATCGTGTTCTAAGCTGTTGTATTCGCCTTCGATTTGCCCATTCTTACCCTCGCATAAAGTTTCAAGAGACAAATAGCTATTGTTTTTCAGATATCATAGCGATTTCCCAGGTCTTAAGCCTGACGAAGCAGCACTCCGACACAGTTGGACTGGCTTGGTTTTGGCTTGTCTTGTATTAGAGTGGCTACAGCAGTGTCTGCACATGTCCGTCGCGTACGTGCAATTAAAAGGGTTTTGAACGACTTTCGCGTATGCGTGTATTTCAGCATTTAGTATACATTTATCAAATATTTCTGTTATTTTTGCAAAATCCAAAGTAGCGATTGAGCCGCCACACATCCGTGGCGTAAGACACGAGAACCATTTCAATGGCCATTGAGATTTGCCGTGTAGCAGCGACGAGTTCGATGGCGATTGAGAATCTCGAAGACCCTCGACTCGAGGGTGATTGAAACTGGCCGTGTGACAGGGGTATTAAATTGGGTTTCTGAAAGGCGGGGAAGTGAAAACCGCCAGGTGAGAGAGGGCGCGGGCGGCTGCGTCTGCTGCCTGGTTTCCTGCCAACCCCTGATGACCAGGGGTCCACATAAGGTAACGGTGTGCGGGGTCCGTATCCCGTAGGCAATTTTCGTAGATTCGATAGGCTTCCGAAAGGCCCCTCGCGGGTCGGTGACTATGTATTTTCAATCGGAATGTGAGGCCACGAGAGCAATTGCGGCCTCTTCTTCTTGTGTCGATATGTGGACTCTGAAGGTTAGGCTGTTAACGCTGTTGCTGTCGTGAACTACCGCGACCGTGCACCACCTTTCCTGTTGCCATAATGTCAGGCTAAGGTGTCCGCTCGTGCCAGGCGCCGACTACTGTGGTCTTCGTGTGACATGTTGGCTGGGAGAGGTCACACATACAGGGCGCGTCTCCACAGTTCTGGGCTCATCCTCCGAGGGCCAGCGACGCGAGGGAAACAGGGCTGCCAGTCACGCTCACATGCGAAACCTGTCTTCCATAGGAGTGGTGTGTCGGCTATGTAGTCGAGCAACAAGGCGGCGACTCGACACCGTTTGCGACAAGCAAGTGTACTTATTTGTAAGCTCTTCTTCTCGGAGCTCCCGGAAAGTATTCACCACCTCAAGACCATAAACCGGCCGTTTGAAGTAGTGAATTAAAGAGACGTCAAGGGCACGTGTTATGATTTTGCGAAGGATGACCTCAAGGGCATCTTCCTCTCCTTTCTGTAGGTGGAGATTAGGAGTCCTATAGAGAATTCGACTGGCTACGGAGGCGTTTGCCAGCCGCAAGGCATATTTTCTTGACCCGCCGGAGCTATGCCACATATTGGATGCGCCCGTGGAAACTGCCTTATGTCTGAGAGAACCTAACCAATAGCCATGTCTGGACTCGTACACACAGAAGTGGTGCGAGAATGCAAAAGCCCCCGTAAAAGGCACGCCACCTTCCGCGTGTGGTTGCGGGCTCTCTGCTGCCTGTAAAAGTTTATTGTTTGGCTGACATGTTCATGACGACACAATGCAGTGACCGCATTGTGCTCTATGCGCTCTCGTCAGAACATGTTTCAGAGGCCATTTAAAAGCCGAGCAGTAATAACTTGTCCAGAATAAACTGATCGCGCTTAAAGATACTTTTTTTCAGAGCTTGTTCATGGTTTACGTGAGTCAAAATCGCTGCCTACCAGTGCTGCTCTAAAAGAAATTAGAGGGGCTGAAATGCGCCTTGCAGGCCAACGTTGCTACTTTGTGTGCTTGTTTCTTGGTGGACCCAGACCATGATTAGCGTTGTGCTTGTCAAGACAGCCAGATGCGCCGGAGTATGTGCGGCAGTGAGGCGGAAAACGTGGCCACTGACTGAACTAGGCGTACACGTACCACGTGTGTGAACGTGCATTTCAGCCAGAAATTCTCGAGTCACCGAGCTTTCATGAGTACGATCAGTCAGAAACGTCCTCGGAACGAGTTCGTCTCCACCGCCTTTCTTGCTGCGATTAGAACCTTTTAGGGCGTACGCCGCTAATACCACTCCACGCCGTCGAACGCCACACGTTTTGCATACCAGAACAGCTGCACACATGATGCGTGCACACAAAAGGCTTGTAGGTTGACATACAATTTCGTGCATATCGTCGAGCCACAACACACAACAGGGCCTGCATTTGGAGCTTCGTCGCCTAATGGCCGACCTACATGGGACGAATTTTATTGAGAAATTCTCGCTGCGAAAAATTATGCGCAGTGCGGCTTTCTCACAAGATGTGCCGCCCTCTGGGGAGTGGGGAAAATTCGTCTGCTACTGGTTGAAAACAAATGCAGGTGGCAGACCCAGGCGCGATCTGGTTCTACGAGGAGACAGCTGCTGCCATCTGTCGCCTGCGCATGTCACCAGCGGATGGCGGTTTTCTATTCAACCAGTGGAACTGGCCTTAGGGTTTTTTTACTGTACACCAGAGAAAAAGCTGGCGGCTTTTCACTTCACGCACCATGGACGCCCGGCGCACGCCAGGAATACAATACACCGGATTGACGCCTAGTGGCTGGTTGACTGTGCTGCGGATTAGATTTTTTTTGTTCTTCAGTTTCGTTTTCAGCACTTTAGTTTTTACTCCTGTTTTTTTGCGCTTTCTGGCTGTGCAGTGTAGCTACGCACGCAGTTCATTTGAGATCCGAAGCATGCGAAGGCGCTTGACTCTCACTTGCCGAGCATTGCATTTGGTTCATTTCGAAGACTCGCCGTGGTCGCACATTGCATGCAGGCACGACTCCCATTTCATGAACTAACACAAATACTCGCATGTGGCACTTGTCAGCACGAACACAGCCGCCACTTACTTGTGGTAGGAGAGCTTCGTGCTTCCTAATTCATGTTTTGCATAGCAAAATCTGTAAGCTCAGCAGCAGGGCATGTCGAGAGCCGGCACTTAATTCCCGCAAACTACAGTTTCTCATGGAAAAGCGGAAACTTGGGAAAGTTTCTCGCGGCACGAACAAATACCCTATGGATGAAAAGAGAGAGGGAGATTAAACTTTATTGTTCACTGGTGTGGGCTGCTTGACCGGGCCTGGCACAGCCTCACTGCACTTGATGCCTGACAGTCCATGTCGCTGCAGCACATTTGAGGCCTGCGTTGTGGCGGTCTTCTGCCGGTGCGGGTTTGTCGCGCGCAGTGAGGCTCCCATTCATCCCAGGTGAAGAGATCCGAGCCCGGCGGCGGAGGATCAGCCGGGCACTCCATGAGTATATGTGTTTGGGTTGCAGTGTGTTAGGGTAACAGGTTGGGGGAAAGCACCCGGGTGCATGCGGGATAGTAGGTAGAGGGTGAGGAGGCGGGTTCGTGTCATCAGACGGCTCCACAAGACTTGGTGGTGGATGGTAAAGGATCAATGGGCTGGAGGGCGGAGCTGGTGCTCGACTCGATAGGCCTGCATCAGCTCGCTGAATGGTGCATGCGCTGTGTCGAGTCGCCCGGGCCTGAATCCGTCACCGTACGGTTTATGAGTCCCCAGGCGTGGACACTATGGCCTCTTTACCAAGACTTCCCGTGTGCGCCGGCAATCAGCTCAGCTCCACTTTGCGGGACTGCCCAGGAGAAATTGGTTGTAACATGCGGTAGGCGGTTTCGTGGATCCTGTCTCCAACGAACTTTAGTATTGCAGTTTTTGAGTCGGAAAAAATGTACGGAGCTTCAGTATGAACAATCGCAGCAGCTATTGTAGCCTCCTCTGCTGATTCTGGAGTGGAGGTGGTTTTGAGGTAAGCGTCTCTCCTGGTGGATTTCATGGATACGCTGAAGCGTGTTCCTTCTAAGGTTTCTTCGAATGACAATTCAGTTTGTCATCAACAGCAGTTAGTTACACAGTAAATGAACCATCTGAGACCAATATGGGCTGAAATTAACCGGCAGTCTTTGCTTTTGTGCAAGCCATGCCCAAATGTCTTGAACATCGTCGGCACTCAGGATCTCTTGACAATGTGACAGATGTTGCAATATTTTCGTCTCGCTCATAACTGTAAGAGGAGGCGTCAATAGTCCCCTCCTGAAGCGCTGCGCTGATTTCTTGGCGAATGAGTGTTGTTACGATTCGGGTAGCAGCATCCCACCGCTGAAAACAGTTGCGATGCAGGGTAGAGTGGTTGGGCGAGAGAAGGGACGACGAAGAATGGGAGCTTTAACATTGCGTAAACAAAAACAAGCGGACTTAATGGCACTTTTACGAAACCTATTTACGTATGAAGGAAAAAGCAAACAGTCAAAAATTAAGAGTTCATGCGTCGAGCGACTGGAAGGGCCAGGACACAGAGCATCCTTTCTCACTCAGCATGCTCCTTAAATAACCTAAGGTTCCGCCCCTTCATGGGGCGGTGGCCAATCCAACGCGAGGTACATTTCTCCAAAATAGGAAAAGTTGCACAGCATGTAGCAAGCGGACTCATTCGTTGCAGAGTCCACCCATAGGAATGGGCGAGGAGGAATCGCAAGTCTGGTGCTATTTCCTGGTGGAGCTCTCTCTGGTGGGGCGGGCTACTGTCGGACACGCTTATTTAGTTGAAGGGCTGTCCTTTTATTCCCCCTTGTCTGCTCGTCCTCGCTTGGGCCCCCCCCCCCCCCCCCGCGTCCTTTTCCAGGAACCAGTCAAAGGGGAAGGTCATTGCCACAGAGCCAAGCATGAGAAAAATTCCACAGGCTCTTTCCCAGCAACCGCGGAACCGAAACAAATTACCACAAAAGGCACCTTCTGGAATCCTGGCACATACAAACCACCCCGATTAGCATCACGCGCACAAAAGGAAACCTGCCCCCAGTAAATGCCCAGGGACTTCCTTCTTTAACTAAATAAAAAAAGTCTCCATTTATGGACTCCCCACAGTGGGACAGCGTGACTAACAAGCTTAACCACCCCTTCCTCTCCCTCTCCCATGCCTTTGGAATCACAGCTTTCATTCCTCTGACCCCCTCCTCCCCTCCATACTAAAAGACCCTAGCTGCTGCCCTTGGTCACCCCTGATGAAAGAGCCGAGTCGGCTTCGAAATGTTGGGTTAAATTAAATTTTGGGTTGGAGATGTGCAGTTTAATGTAAGTCTTCAAACCCAACTAAACACAGGCAAATCTGTCAAAATGTTTAGTTTTCAAGGGACGATCCAGCAGCAGTCGCGACTGGAAATAAGTTTAGGGAGGCTTTCCTATATGGGGTGGCTACACAATACCCCCTCAGAAGGATAACAAAGCAGGCCATGCTCAAGCTGGTATGCCTGGCCCTCTACACAGCCAAGGATGGGAGAGTATCCTCCCCCGCGCGTTACTTGTGATAGGCGTGAACAGTAACTGTCACCTATGCGGGAGTCACGACCCAACCTACTCTCAGCAGAAGCAAGGCGGTTCATGCTTCAGTCCTTCAGTGCAAAAACTGCTTCCTCCCTAGAGTGAAAAACCAGTCATTCTTCAAAAGTCCTGAAGTGTATACCTGGGCTGTTTTGTCGCGTGCCTGGCCCGTGCGAGTGCGTTCAGCTCCCCTGCTACGACGCCTGGTTAGGCCTCGCGCAGCAGGATCCCAACTTGGTGCATCTCAGGTGAGAGCCAATTGAAAGAACGCTTTGCTGCGTTTCCAAATCATGCGACCTCAGATATCACTCATGCGCGTTGGAATCGGTGGCTGGCAGGGCACGATTACAGTGAATTTCTTCTTGAGGATTGTTCACGTGGTACTACTAGAATGAGATAATGTAGAACGTTTAATCGAGGACGCCTCCGTCTTGGCGAGGTGACGGCATGTACTCTATAGGCTGGCAACAACCGCCATGCTGGTATGCGCAGTCCCATTCGCTGATTGGACCAGTTGGAATTTCGAAGCTCCTGCATTCACCTTTTTGCGTTCGGAAAATTCCTGACTCAGAGAAAAGCTTTACAAGCATCAATGAAGCCATTTCGTAGAAAAATGATTGGAACCTCGGCGGATTATATGGCCAAATGTCCTTGCCAATGACTGACAGGAGCTGTGTGTATAGCCTAGATATGCTGTACAAAGCGGCGATGGCGTATTCCCCAGGGCCGCGACGAAGGTGAAGCAAGAAATGCAGAGATGATTAAGCACTGAAATACATACGCTTTCGAGAAGCTTGCAGGCAAAGCAACCTCTGCAGAGTACGCTGCCTCTCGCGAGCGTGGGTGTGAAGGCACGAATCCAGGCGCGCAATAACCATCGCTATAATGTCTTTAGATAAGCAGATCTAGGGACATTCGTCCCAACACACGCAAGCAGGCGAGAGGTTCGCGCCTCTAGCAGCGGCAGGGAACACAAGTCGAATTGTGTTTGTCGCCACCGCCGCTACTCGAGTCCGGCCGTGACTCGACAAAAGCACTTCGCCTGGCAGCCGCCAGAGGGCTGCGCTACTGAAAAATGGTCCATTCGAAAAATTACATACCCGTGTCACGATCAAAACGATTTTTTTTTTACTTTTGGAAGAAACTACTTTGGGATTGAGCTACTTTTGCTTTAAAAACTCACTGGTTAGCAAAGAATGGAAAGACAGGGAGATTAACAAGGCGTTGTATAGTAGGCGTTGTCAACCAGCTGGTTGACCAGGATTCAATCTGAATGTTTAGAGAGTCCGAACGGTTAGGGAGACCGAACCAAGGTGTCCTGCTTTAAAGGGCGCCGCCATGCCATATTGTTAGCCGCCGGAATGCAACTCAGCAGAATTTTTCCGGCGGCAGAAATTGGTCCTGGACCGATCGGTGCTCCTGTATAATAATAATCAATTAAAAAATTGTGGGAATGTTCTAATTGAGTAACGGTGTTAACGTAAAGCTTGCGACTGAACCCTGAAACTCAGATGCGCGGCGTGCGCTGCTTGCTTGAAAGATGTGGAGAGCGGTCAGCAGGGACCTCGACGCCAGCGCCCCCTCCGCCGCTCCGTGGAGGGCGGGGAAAACCGCGTAGTCTGCTGCGGCGTCCGACATTTTTGTGCCCACTCTATTCAACGCACTTCCTTCAAAGTGAGCTACATCGCTCACGGAGCGACACGTATCGATATAAATAGAAGGCGTATGACTGTAATGATTAAATGTCATACTTGTGGCGATGTCAAGGACCTCTGTGGCTATTAAGGGAGCCATGTCATGGTCGTCCTTCATATTTCAGTTTCGTGCTTCAGTAACTAATACTAGATCTTATGATTCAGTTTCCTAAATTTGGCTGCCTAAGACGCGCTCTATATTAAAAAAATGCGATCGCAATTGAGAACGGGCAAGCGACCGCCATATTCAATGCTATCGTGACGTCACCAGGGCATACACGGAGCAACGTCATCTGCTCTCGTCGCTGCAGTGTGCGAAGCGAGGTGTCTTGTCCCCTGTTCTTCCGCGGGCGATCGTAGTAGCAGTCGTAGCATATATGAGTGACTAGTGCCGCAAAAGCATTAAAAATAGCAACGCAGTTATTCTTCGGTATGTAAATGCCATCGCTGACGCAGTGGTCTCTCAAGCTAGACCGACGACGACGCCAGCACGATCATCGACACGGTATCGCAATAGTGTAAAGAGTGAACTTAATGGTAACTGGCAGAGTGTGGTGGGGGACTAGTTGGTATGACATTCTATAAACTTAAGAATTTTAAAACTTATGGCACCTGATGCGAGCCACGGCTACATATGCGATGTGCGTACACCAGCGTAGATGTGCTTTCATACGGTGCTACGCATAGAACCTATCAGAGAGCCAATTGAGAGACACGGACAGAAAACGCCGCACGACGGTGCCGTTCGTCGCGGTCGCCTGGCCGCTTGTGCGGCTTAGCGAAAGCTTCACGCCCGGTGAATAGACGGCCCGAAAAACTGCGCTCGTGTACCTTATCCTTATCGAAAAAAGCGAAACGAGCGGCTGCATTTCATATCTTCGCACTTTCTTAATAATCAGCGGGGAACTCCTCCCAGATGCTTGAATTTCGGCCGACGGTGGACCGCCGGCCCCTTTCGTGACGAGGCCTAGCGAGTACGCAGGACTCGTGTGCGCGATTTCGGCGATTATGGAGAGCTAATTCGCAAGTTATAGCGCGTGAAAATAGCTGTCGAGCGTTGTTTTGGCCACAATGCCCTCAAAGCGACGACTGCGTACATCGCAGGGTGTGAGTACAATAAGAGGGAAGTTCCGATATGGGACCCGGTCTGCACAGCATGTGCTGAAGGCAGCCAGCAACAGTTGTCGGCATCGAAGGTGGATAAAAAATCTGGTTGTTTTCATTAATTCAAGTAATGTTCGAACATATTTTTAGCTGCAGCGCTTTAAAATCACATACCGATGACAAGCAGATACAAATAGCGGGAAGCGCCGGTCCTACGCGAAGCGTTTCCCAAGCAGGCGATATAGCACCAGGGGCGCTTATTGCAGTATTATTATAATGTGCAAATGAGTAAAACTACAATCTGTGGGCAATACTACATAATATTAAAGATACGGAGAGCCCACCTTGCGTTCTATGTCAATCAAACGAGCAATGTCTGCGCACAGCTATGTAAACAACCACTGGGCTGGGCTGCAGTTTTCGTGATAGTCGCATTCCTAGGCCACAATGCGTACGCACAGTAAACGCTAAGTGATGTACTATTATTTTCAAGCACTCATTTAGACAGCGGTGACTACTCATCGGCGCGTGCAGTGAAAGCATTCGAGTCGCATAGGGTTTTGCAAACGGCTTGGTTCCCGCAAAAGGGTTCTACGAGCCGAATGGAATGTATGTTCGACTTACAAATGCACACATGCAGCGGGGAAGACATCTCGTTCGGTACTTTTCACTGCTCATTTCGTGCCTCAATGTTGCTCTAGTGGTACCTTGTGATAATATAGAGTTTAATTATCGAGCCGATGAATAGTGGACAGGAAATTGGTAGCCAACTAAAAAACGCCGAGGCTTTCACGGCGCACATCGGCGAAGGCATGCACGGTACGCGCCGCTTTTCACATAGGGAAGCACTTGACGGCTCAAAAGAAACCACAACAATAACATAAAAATAACATGTTTATGAGCCTTAATGATAAAGCAGGGGTTCATCGATTTCTGTTTCCTCAACAATCAGAAAAGGGGTGCCACTAGCAAGGCCGCTTTCTTAAGGATCACTCAAGTCGCGTAATAAGCTGACGGCTTCCGAAAAGAAAACACTAAAAATGCATTTAATTTCGGTATATAAAAAAAAGAACTTTTCAAGCGACCGCCGTCTACGGTGTGCATGCAAGCACCTCAACAGCGCGCAGCAGGCGACGCGGGGTGGTTATGCCCCTCTGACGTCGCGATCAAAGGATGCCAGACCAGCAAGCAGTTCGCAGAAGAAACGAAAAAGTTCGTTTTAAAAATATTTACCGCACAGAATCAACTAAAATTTTGGGAAATTTTAAATTAACAAGTTGACAATTAAATGCAAAAACAAGGTTATGCGTGAAAATAGGCAGTCATGGTCCTTTTAAAAGGCAGTTAATCTTCAGGAGCACACAATAGCTTATGCATTGTGAGAGGGCGCACTCTTCCCCATTGCAGAAAGGAGGGTGCACCAGAGAGCGAGCGTAATTGTCACGTGGCAAGTGTCCTATGCGCCAAATTTTGTCTTCGGGTCACTTGTTCGACAGAGTGCCCTGAGTTCACCCGTCGAGGTATCCAGAAGAGCGCCGTGCGCTAAGCGCTGGTAGAAGGACACGACGGTCTTGAGGAAATTCTGCACCACTGATTTGTTCCCAACTGCTGTTGTCAGGAGGGCTGAAACTTACCCAAGTATCCTTTTATTATATCAGGCGCTGTATTGTGTACGTTGGCAGCTTGCGCAGAGAAATAAAGTAACTAAAATGAAATCCTGCGCGGTGTTCACGGAACAACCCTTCGAAATCCCGACGATACTATCAGGCACAGGTTCAGCCGGTACTATTGAAAGGTAAAAAATTCAGTCATGGAGGTGTGGTTTTCATACTCTTGCGAATGAATTTAATCGAGTAGCATTTGTTGACAGCTAGCGGAAGCTGACTGACAAGTGCGTCTCTGTGAAGACTAGCAGAAGCAAGTTTACGCGCTCTAGGATTGGCTCAGCGTACAAATGGCAACAGTGTCATGTTACCTTACAGGTACATGCTGAAATCTGGTTAATGTACAGACCCGGATAACTTATTCGCAGGCGTACCTGCCAGGGACAACTGCGGACCGGCGGCAATACCCGCTCCACCTGGAGCGCTGCGGAACAACCGCAGGCGAATGGAAGCGCCTCCTGCCCCGGCCGGCGCAGGTGTTTTCCACGCCAGGCCTGTACCAACCCATGAATTGTGGAACCCAGCGTCAGTGAATGCAGGTAAGGTTCCTGATTAGTTTGCGTTAAACCCAATTTTTCTTAGTTCTGCGGCTGCTCTCGTGAAAGGCCTCGAAAAACATCGCAAATTCAGCTAGCGAACGAAATTAACAGCCGAAATATTTTGTGAATAAGAACTATGAGATCGTAATATTAAGCGAGTATTTGTGCTTGCGAGGTGGTGAGACGATCGGAGCCAGAGAGAAACGAGCGCGTTCTGGGCAGACACCGGAAGTGCGCAGAGCAGCGTGAAAAAAGTCGAGCGAGTGGTGGCAGGCTCCACGCTCTGGCAGCCCGCGGGCAGCCAGACGCGGACAATCGAAGAGGCCCAGTGTGCCGCTCCCTGCGATTAGTTCCAGACAGGGCACTCCATGCGGTCAGTTATGTATTGTTATGCCCGGTGTGCCTTCCAGTCCAAACGAATAAAGACACAAACTCCCCCACCACCAGGATTTCCAGAAAAAATGGTGAAGGCTATTGAGACTTGTGAAGAAACGTGTCTGCAATGGCTAGCGTTCGCCGAAGGCATGGCCAAAACAGTGAAGACAATGGCGTCCCCATGCGGTCGAGCATGCCATCGGGGTTGTCCTCATCAGTAACCTTGGAATTGACAATTGATGGAGAGCTGCGCCTTCGACAGAGGTTCGGCGTTTCGGACATTAGGCGAGGAAACGGCTTGACATGCCGACGCTACGAGGGCGCATGCAGGTGCCACGAGGGCGCATGCAGGTGCCACGAGGGCGCATGCTGGTGACACGAGGGCGCATGCAGGTGCCACGAGGGCGCATGCAGGTGCCACGAGGGCGCATGCAGGTGCCACGAGTGTGCATGCCGGACTCACGTGGCGCCCTCCTGGCAGCTGTGTTGATGACAACGTGACCGTGTCTTGTACCCTGTTCATCAACGAGCTGAGAGAGCATCAGCACCACCCCTGCCATGGGCGGCGCCATCAATGTCATCGTCTCCAAATTTGATTACACATCATTCTTCGAACTGTATTCCCCAGCCAAGGATCTGAGGAATATGAAGGACATTTAACGAGCTGTTGGTTTGGGTACCGCGGGACTCGCGACCGCTATGAAGCTCCGTTTACTGAGAGGCACTCTTTCTTTTCTTTGTTGTCTCGCTACGTTTCGTGCATCTATTCTGGTTCCCCCTTCGTATTTTTTGACTCTGTTCTCCCCACTCGAAGGTAACACCCCACAGGGGGTATTGCATTGGCCCCTTTGTTCTTTTCCGACCCCTGTCCCCTGCTTCTGTAGCCCGGCCGCTTCGTCCATCTTGGCTGCTCCCTGCTGCCCATGTGAATCGTGAATCCAAGAGCAGGGGCAGACTTCGGCAGGACGGTGAAGTCACTCACCTCCTAACCATAACCATCCCTGCCGACGTCCCCTTTTGAATACCGCTTTACCGTCCTTGGAGTGTAGAGGGCGTCTCACTTTGGCCAACGTGACGTCGCCGGGCCGCGCGCGTGCTACGAAGGAGTATAAAAGCTCCTGAAGGGGGTCCTTTGACAGGGAGAAGCCGCCGCGTTGTTAAGTTCCATCCGACTAAAGCTAGGGTTTGCTCAAACGAAAGCACGAAGAACATCATCTTTCACCGAGGAAGGTGGAGAATCCTATTCTGAGCAGATATTTAGAAGAAAAGGCCTGACTCGTCCTCGACTCTGTTCCCATATTTCTGAACGTTCCCTGAAAAAGGGTGGTGCAGTCGACTTCTGTCGCATTCATGCAAACGCGGCTAGTGACACTCTTTTCTTGTTGCTGTGGCCTGCATATTTCACCCACATTGCCGAGTGGAGCAATATGAAGCTGGTTTTGAGAAAAGAAAATGGGCGTACTATAGTCGATGAACCAAGCCAAAAATGCTCCTTCAAACAGTCATGATGTCCTCACTTTTACCTTGGACCCGCGATGGTGAAATCCTGCAGAATGATTTTTCCTCAAACTTGCCGTGAAGGAAGGAAATAAAGAGATCCAGTGGTTTCCACCAAAAAAAATGTATTTTAGCTTAAATCGTTTCTGGTGCAAGTGCGCGCTCGTTTATTTAGGTTAGTCATTTTGCGAGGGCGCACCCTTCTGCAGGGGGAGAAAGGAGGTTCCACCAGAGAGAGAGAAATTGTCACGTGGCAAGTGTCCTATACCACAAAATTTGTCTTCGGGTTACTTGTTCGACAGACTACGGTCAGTTCACTCGTCGAGATATCCAGAAGAGCGCCGTGAGCTAAGCGCTGCTAGAAGGACACGAAGGTATTGAGAAAATTCTGCACCACCGATTTGTTCCCAACTGCTGTTGTCAGGACGGCTGCAACTTAAGCGAGTAACTTTTTGTTATATCAGGCGCTGTATTGTGTATGTTGCAAGTTTGCGCGGGAAGGTAAAATAACTAAAATGAAATCCTGCGCGGTGTTCACGCAACAACTCTTCGAAATCCAGACTATACGATCAGGCACTGGTTCAGCCGGTACTATTGAAAGGTAAAAAATTCAGTCATGAGGGCGTGGTTTTCATACTTTTGCGAATGAATTTACTCGACCATCTTTTTTTGGCAGCAAGCGGAAGCTGACTGACAAGTACGTCGCTGTGCAGACTAGCAGAAGCTACTTTACGCGCTCAAGGATTGGCTCAGCGTACAAATGGGAACAGTGTCATGTAACATACAGATACATGCTGAAATCTGGTTAATCTACAGAGCCGGATAACCTATTCGCAGGCATTCCTGCCAGGATCAACAGCGGACCGGCGGCAATGCCCGCTCCTCCTGGAGTGCCGCGTGGCAACCGCATGCCAAGGGAAGTGCTTCATGACCCGGCCGGCGCAGGTGTTTTCCACGCCATGCCTGATCCAACCCGTGAATTGTGGAACTCAGCCTCAGTGAATACAGGTAAGGTTCCTGATTACTTTGCTTTAAACCAATTTTTTTTTGTCTTTTTGCGAGCATCTGCCAGGTGCATGCACGTACACTGTACGTAGCATCTGTAATTTGAGTTCGCTTGTATTTTGGTGAACTCGCTTTGTTTGGATGCGCAGTAATAAACTTGCATGCCGGTGTCGCAATGGGCGATTTCGGCTATTATTCAACTCGCCAAAGCTTTTCCAACACGGGACACTCAATTTCAATCGCGATTGATCCTGGTCCTGCTTGCCGTCAAGCCGCGGTTCGGTAGGAATTTTTTTTCGAATTAAGGAGACTCCTCTGCTACCCTAGTGTTCGGAAGGCATTAAGGATCATTCCAAAGTACGAGGTCAATCTGCCAAGGCCTCCCGTCCGCCATTTTTGCCGGCTATGTCCGGAAGAAACTACATGCGTTCACTGCGCGTGTTCTTCCACGAACGACGTTTCCTCAAAGCACGGGTCGTCCCCTCGTGCACCCGCATCAAGATTGAAGACAGCACAGGTTGCCAGGATTTGTTTAGCAGGTGATTAAACGGGTTGTGAGTTACGTATATCACTTCCGGTTATACGATGCCAGGACTGCTGTCAGCTGCTGCCGATTTTAGCAAACATGTGCATTTAGAAGACCGCGAAGCGACAAGACAGGGTCCAGTAGTGCAGCGAGCCTTGCTAAAAAGCATGCCTGCCCTTTCCGTGCTAATGCGAGGAGTATGGGTACGGCTAGCAGGTCTGGTATGGTCTTGTCAAGCCACTTTCTTTAACCTTCCGAAGCTGGCTCTTCTTGCGTACCACAAATTACGAACGTGCGTAGCCGCCTCGGCACAAATTCCGGGATTGATAGCGGGTCGCCCCAGCCGACCAAATTCAATGCCTTCTATCGGTCATGCTCTAACCCACCGAGGTATTTAAGCGCGAGCACAAAGATCGATGCAGCTAAGCGTAAACACAGAAAAACAACGCTGAGGCTTCGGGGCTGCACTTGTCCATTTTGCATGGCCGACCAATAGCATTGGTGCATGCTTTCACAAGGTTGGTGCTGTGGTAATGACAGGTATGGACCATCATGCACCGTGGCTTCCAGCTTCGTGCGAGTCGAAGGCCCCAACCAGCCATGACCACACCTACACATTGGGGCATTGCAGCGGAGGACGCAGCGAACTTCAAGTTACGCGTAAGCCGCCGCCTCCATACAGCCGCCCGGGAACCGCTGGAGAGGTGACACCAGCGGAAAAGCGTCGTCTTGGGCCAGTGTCTCAAGGTAATTTTCTGTGCTTTGATTGGTGGCGCAGTGCAATTAGCATAGTATTGCGTTCTGAGCGCCCTTGAGAGCCCGTAAGACACACAATACGTACAGAAAAGGATATAGAAATCTGATATTCTTTCATTCGCAGTGCTCAAACTGTGCGGTCAATAGCGAGGCATCATGCATTGTTTCCCTCTACATTCTAAGCTGGAGAAGGAGTGCATAGTCAAGCTAATTTTAATCTCGGTGTGGACAAGCCGTATTCTAACCATGGAAATTTATTGCAGCACGATGAAACTGAGTCTTTTGACATTGCTTTAAATTTGCAACAAAATCAAGGTTAGCAGTGAAAATCCTGTGACCAAACCTGTGAGAATTTTCAGTATGCATTTTTGCCTAAATGATCTATTTTATACAACACCACCGGTGAGTGATGATCTATACTGGCGTAAATCATGAACCGCCCTTGAGGGTAACACCATCTGCCCGGCTGGTTGTGGCCCTTAAGGAGGAGAAGGAAACGCAATGTTAGTTAACCGGAAGAATATATCGATTTGCAACCGCCATTGAGCGCAAGAGATTTCATTGGCAATCACTTGACCGCAGATGTACTCTCTAAGAAATGAAAAACTTACTTGCTGCAGGGTTCAATGTGCGGAAAGCTTGTAACCTGTAGACGCGGGGTACGCACTAATTTTGGGGTCTACAGTGAACTCTACGGCGACGTAGAGCTACATCCTCAACCGTTAGTAGCATTTTAGGCACCTGGTTGCTATATGGTTTCCCTTAAATGGGCTCTAATAAAGTTGCTATATGTCTGTGATATTAAACGACGTCCGGGAATCCGCGGCGCACCTCGGTTCCAGCCATGCCCTGCTCATCGCCCGTCGACCGGCATCTCCTGGATCTCAGATTCGGTCAGCGCGAGACGGATTACTTCACGTTGATTTTCCTTCTTCCCGTTTGAGAAGCAATCCCTCCCAGGACTCATTTGTTCTGTCAGATCCTCCAAAGCTAGGACACGTTCATATATGGATCACGTCCGCTATGCCATCAAAATTACATGTATGCCATTACGCCTATGCGGTGTTTGCACTTGGCGCTAAAAATCTCGGGGTGCGATGAAGCCGGGGGTTTGGAGATACCCCGATTTGTAGCTTGCGCCACACAACCAGCTAACCTAGAGCGAAGAGGTTATGCTTCCGCGAGAGTTTTTTTTTGTGCGCTTCGTAGCTGCGTTATGTGCAGTCAAAATTTGAATTTAAGTGTCTTCGTGCATTTCCCTCTCCTCTCGTCACTTGTTGCATTCTGAAAGGCAGGCGCCCTGCGCCGGCACCATTGACCGAGGCGGAGATTCCTGACCCGCCGGAGCAACGCCACATGTTGGCCGCGCCCGCGGAAACTGCCTGATGTCTCAAAAAACCTAACCAATAGTCATCTTTGGACAGGCACACACAGGAACGCCCGAGCATGAAAAAGCCTCCGGAAAGAGCTCGTCACCTTTCACGCGTGATTACGGGCTCTCTGCTGAGTGTAGAAGTGTTTTGTTTGGCTGACATGTTCATGACGACACAATGCAGTGACTGAGCGAGTTTATGTGCTCTCGTCGGAACATGTTTCAGAGACGCTTTAAAGATCAAGCAGTAAAAACTGGTTCAGAATAAACTGATCGCGCTTAAAAATATTTTCTTCAGAGCTTATTCACGCTTTACGTGAGTCAAAATCGCTGCCTACTGGTGCTGCTCTTAATGAAGTCAGAGGAGCTGAGATGCGCCTTGCGGGCCATCACTGGTACTTTGTGTGCTTGTTTCTTGGTGGACCCAGACCATGATTACTGTTTCAATTATCAAGAGAGGCAGATGCGCCGGAGTATGTGCTTCCATGCGGTCACTCACTGTGAACTCGGCGTACACGTACCACGTGTGTGAACGTGCATTTCAACCAGAAATTCTCGCGTCACCGAGCTTCCATGAGTACGATCAGTCAGAAATGTCCTCGGAATCCGTTGTTTGCTCTCGACAGACCTGTACCCCCCCCCCCCCCCCCACCTTTCTTGCTGCGATTAAAGCCGTTTCGGTACATGCCGAACTTGCCGCTCCACGCTGTCAGAAGCCGCACGTTTTGCATACCAGAACAGCTGCACGTGCGATGCGTGCCGACAAAAATTGCAGCAGACACTCAAGCTCCGCCTTGAGGGTACACTCTTAACAACAAATAAAAACGCCCAAATGGGAGTAAACGGCTTGCCCTCTAGCGCACACACAAAAGACGGATTAATTTACTCCTTATAAATGGAGTATTTCACATACTACCTTATACAAGGGAGGTATTAGGAGTACAAGGGAGTAATTTTTTTACTACCTACGAAAATGAAGCCCGAAAATTGCGTCATTTTTATTTATCCCCACTCAGGCTCATTCTTACAGCAGTGCCAGCGGCGGGAACGGGCAGTAGCTGCGGGGGCTGCCGGTAATCCAACTTGGGATACACCAGCGGCGTATAGTGACCCCGCGTCACGCGTTCTTTTCGCGGTCTGCAAGCCCAGCAGCGGCGTTGGCTGATGCGGCAGGTGTCGTCTGCTTTTGCTTCACGATCTAGTTTGGTTGGCTATGTTCGTAGATAGAGGGACGTAACATGGGAAAAAAATAGTTGAAACCTTAATAGGAGTCGCAGGGTAGTTTTCACGGTCTGCACCACGCTGTATTTCACTAAAAATCAGAGCAGAATAAGTTGAAAATGAAAACACCAATGCAGGTAGTTAGGTATGGCAGTGTTTGGTTTCATATTCATTTGTTTAATGCTTGGCTTTTCAATATGACTGAGGAAAGATGTAGCCTCATCAGCTCAGTCAAGAGCTCAGCGTTGAAACTGAACAGTTCCATGTTCATGCAACGCAATATAATCTGCTGCAACACAACGCCAGAACCGCAATGAAAAAGTGAGAATTAGGGCTAAGCGGATTCTCTAACGGGGTGGTGACGCTAACAAAACAAGGTCAGGTATGGTTAGAGCACTGAAGGCTTCTCAAGAGGAATTAAATTATGTAGCTTACTGTAACAGAAAACGTCGACAAGCCGATATCTTGTACCGCGGCAGGCGCCCGTGAAGGCGGAGAAGTGAGTAGAGGTCCATCGACGATGGTAACCAGGGGGTCGTCACTCACCGCCATTATCAGACGACTGACCAGAAGCAGACGAGACGCTAGGTGACGGGTTGGATGGCGCAAAATCGTGTTTTTTACTCCATTGAGACCAAGAAACTCCATTTAAAATGGTAGTTATAAGGAGGAGAATCCTCATTTATATCATATTATTAAGTGCAGGGAGTAAATTAGGCTATTGAGCACATTTTACTCCATGCTGATTGAGTAAATATTTTCGAATATGGCGTATAAAGTGTAGCGCCAACCACTTAAACTCCCATTTGGGTTGATTCTTGTTTACAATGTGTATGAGGCGATAGCGTAATGGTTAATTACCATATACGCAGAAGGTCATTCTCTACATTCATAGATCCTTACCTAGACCCACTTGCTACTGTTTTTTATGTATTAATCGTTCCGAAATTTTTCGCTCACGTCCGACCCCTTCGAAGCCGCTTGGGCCTGATGCTGCTGATGGTACGTACCGTGAAACGGACGCGCGGAGCGGCAAACCACGCAGAAGCGCTGCCAGGCGCCTTGCCGAAACGCGCGGGACTCAAGTTACAGTCGTAGTTCATCGGCACATCGTTCTCGGCCACGAACGCCAGCATAGCTTCCGCGCCGAACGAACGGGCAGCAAGCTGCAAACTTTGTGGTGAACACGCATTGGATGTACGCGTGTTGTTCGCAGCTTACCGCGTGATTCATGCGTGCCTGCACGGCCCCACCGGGCCCGAGCGAGACGAGCGGGAGGCGCTGTCGTCGCGCGCTATCTGTTAGGGCAGCGATGCATTGCGAGGAGGAGGGAGTGGTTTTAGGGGGCGCCGCCTGATGGCACTACGTGCGCGCCAAGTGAAGGGGACAAGAAGCGCAAATATACTTTGCACCTCTCTTAACTGCAAGTTCTGTATTTTCCATGCTCAGAATTATTAATATCCACCTCATTGCATGTCTCAGCCGCCGCCGTGGCTGAGTAGTTACGGCGCTCGGCTGCTGGCCCGAAAGACGCGGGTTCGATCCCGGCCGCGGCGGTCGAATTTCGATGGAAGCGAAATTGTAGAGGCCCGTGTACTGTGCGATGTCAGCGCACGGTAAAGAACCCCAGGTGGTCAAAATTTCCAGAGCTGGCATGGCGGAGTGGTTAGCGTGCTCGCTTCGAACTCCCGAGGGGCTGGCTCGATTCCCCAACTCGACAATCTTTTTACTCGGTTTTGTTTACTAATGCCTAGGGGATTTTTCGCTTACGGCCAACGCCACCTATGACGACACCGGCTTTTCTGCGACACGGGGCCCTTAACGCTATCGCGTTAAAGAGGTTTGCATGGTGACATACGATATCGTGCATATCCTAGAGCCACAGCACAAAACAGGGCCTCGATTGAAAGCTCCGTCGCGTAATGGCCGACCTACAAGGGACGAAATTTCATTGAAAAATTCCCGCTGCGAAAAATTCGGCGCAGCGCGGCTCTCACAAGATGTGGCGCCCCCTGGGGAGTGGCGAAAGTTCATCTGCTACTGGTTGAAAACAAATGCAGGTAGTAGACGCAGGCACGATCTGGTTCCACAAGGAGACAGCTGCCGCCATCTGTCGCATGCGCCTGTCACCAGCGGCTGGCAGTTCTCTATTCAACCAGTAGAGCTGGCCGTAGGGCTTCTTATACCCCTGTCACCGATATATCGACTCAAAGGCGATCGAGCGCTGCTACACGGGCAGTTTCAATGGCAATCGAGTCATAGTCTATCGAGTCAATGGAGCAGCGCGGAACGCCATCGAGATTTCGAGGGCCTTCGAGCGCTGGCCAAGGTTGCTAGCTTTGCTTCGAGCGGCGCCAAGCGCACTTTCGTACACGGTACAAAAGCATGAACAAACGTTATTCTCATAAACTTTCATGCAAGAGGTCTGTACTATAATTTTAAAATGGTATCAGTCTGGTTTTAAGCTCAATAAGCGCATTATTTTGTGTTGCTGTGTCTGCGTTGCTTGCGTACTTAGCGTTGACAATATGGCGGCACCCAGCCCCGTGTTGTGCTCGCGCTCCCTTCCTGCTGTTGAGTTCGGCGAATTTGGCCTTGGGGAGGATTTCCTGAAAACCACCGCGAAGGGGAATGAGCCCTCTGGAAGAAATGTGGCTGCAGGAATGCCGGAAGCAGGGACAATAATAGCGTCCCCACGTGTTCGAACATGCCTTCGGGTCGACGAACCGAGTGCTGTCCTCTTAAGTCACGCTGGGGTTGAACAATTGCCCGAGAGCTGCACCTTCGACAGAGGTTCCGCATTCCGGTCATCAGACGACGAAGTACAAGATCTTTCAACCCCTGCTGGGAGACAGCCCGCATTCCTGTGTCACGCAGGCGCCTTCCGGTTCCACATGGGTGCACCCGTACCCACGTGCGCGTCACCTGGAGGCCGTGTGGACGACAACGTGACCGGGTTCTATTCCCTTTCCCTCGACCGAGCTGCGAGAGACCAGGACCACCCTGCCGTGGGTGGTACCATCAGTGCCATCGTTTGATTTGACATCATTCTTCGAACTGTATTCCCCAGCTAGGGATCTGGGGAATACGAAGAGTATTTAACGAGCTGCTAGTTTGGCACCAGAAGACAGCCCCTCGTGAGAGATACAATTTGCTGGGAGACACACCCGACTGCTAAGAAGCTCTCTTTACTGAGAAGCACTCACAGTTGCTCTCACCTGTATAGTATGCAAATAGTCGTTGCATAAAGTTTTCCATATTTTCTTCCTCCGATCGTCCTCGTCTCCTCTCTGGCCCAGCCACGCAACCTGAATCCCAACACCGCCCGCTTCACAGCGATAAAACCTTCGTCGCTAATACCTCAAAGCATAATCGTGTTCTAAACTGTTGCATTCGCCTTCAATTTGCCCACTCTTACCCTCGCATGAAGTTTCAAGAGACAAAAAGCTTTTCCTTTTCAGATATCAAGGTGATTTTCCAGGCGTTAGGCCTGACGAAGCAGTGCTCCGACGCAGTTGGACTGGCTTGGTTTTGGCTCGTCTTGTATTAGAGTGGCTACAGCAGTGTCTGCATCTGTCCGTCGCGTACGTGCAATTAAAAGGGTCTTAAACGACTTGCGCGTATGGGTGTATTTCAGCATTTAGTATACATTTATCAAATATTTTCGTTATTTTTACAAAATCTAAGCTAGCGATTGTGGCGCCACACAAGCTTCGCGTAAGACACAAGAACCATTTCAAGGGCCATTGGGATTTGCCGTGTAGCAGCGACACAACTCCTTCGAATTCGATGGCGATTGAGAATTTCGAAGGCCCTCGACTCGATGGCCATTGAAACTGGCCGTGTGACAGTGGTGTTTGTGTACACTAGAGGCAAAGCCGGCGGCTTTTCACTTCATCCACCATGGACGCCCGAGGAATGCCGCAAATACAGAACACCGGATTGACGCCTAGTGGCTTATTGACTGTTCTATGGATTAGATTTTTTTTTGTTAAGTTTCGTATTCATCACTCCAGTTTTTACTGATTTTTTGTGTTCTTTGTGGTTGTGTAGTGAAGCTACGCACGCAGTTCATTTGAGATCCGAAGCATCCGAAGACGCTTGACTCTCACATGCCGGGATTGCGTTTGGTTCATTTCGAAGACTGGCGGTGGCCGCGCATTGCATGCAGGAACGATTTGTACTTCACAATCGGTCACGTTCTTCAAAAAAAGCGACATTTCATGCCTGATGACGGTTTTATTTGCACTATAATATATTTCCGTGCGAAAATCACTCTGACAACATCACTTGAAAATTCTAATCTCGATGCTTGATGGGTGCGTATTTATTTACGTTCACTGTAAAGGGTTTTATGGTTTATGGGGGTCTAACATCCCATAGCGACTCAGGCTGTGAAGGATGCCGCAGTGAAGGGGTATGAAAATTTCAAGAGCCTGGGGTTCTTTAACTTGCACTGATATCGCACAGTACACGGGCGCCCGGAATTCAGCCTCCATCGAAATTCGACCCCCGCGCCCGGGATCGATCCGAGACTTTCGGGTCAGCAGTCGAGCGCCATAACCTATGTGCCACAGCGGCGGCCTTCACTCTAAAGGGAGCAGCGTCACAATGGAGAAAGGGTCCATACCCTACCATAGCTACTTTAGAGGGAAAAGATTATCCCCTTTCTTTTACCACTGCCTGCTTTGTGACACTAGCAGGGTCGTGAGAATCGGCCGATGCCATTGACTGGAAAGCCGCGCTTTTACTCCGACGTCCTCGGGGCGCGGGCGAGCGACACCGGTGTTAAGGCACGTCAGGTTGGCGACGCCACGCAGGCGCGAATTCGGCCCTCCTACAGACCGACCACTTTGACGCGGTTCAGCGACTGCGCCAGGAGGAGCGCATGGGCAGATGATGCGCAGAACGTTCGACGCGCCATCTGTCGTAGTGTGCGAAGCAGCACCGCACTGGCGAGAGTCGGAACCGGTGTGGCCGGGCCGGCGGAGGCTGACGCGCTAGGCGCGAAATAAGACACATGCTCCAAATTGCCGCCGATGTGGTAGGGGCACGCCGAAGCCGCCGAACGCGTCGTAGGTCAAGCGCCGGTGGTGTGTAGATATTCTCGCTTTGTCCAATGTGACGTCGCCTTGCCGCGCGCGCGCTACGACGGCGTACAAACGCGCCTGAAGGAGGTCCTTTGACGAGGAGAAGCCGGTGCGTTTTTAAGCTGCATCCGACTAGAGCAATGGTTTCTCCGAATTAAAGCACGAAGAGCACCATCTTTCACCAGGGAAGGCGGGAGAAACCTATTCTGAGGACGTATTTAGTAGAAACAGCGTGACTCGTCCTCGACTCTCTTCCGACATTTTTGCACGTTCCCTAAAAAAGTGGGCTCGAGTCGACTTCGGTCGCATTCATATCAACGAGGCTTGTGACAATGTTTTCCTTTTGCTGTGGCCTGCATATTTCACCCACATAGCACAGTGGAATAAAGGAAACCGGTTTTGAAGACAAAAAAAAAATACATGCGCATATGGTCGGAGAACGAAGCGACAAATGCCCCTCGAAGGAGTCATGACCTGGGGACTATTGCCTTGGACCTGCAAGGATGAAATCCAGCAGATGGCGTTTCCTCTAACCACGCCTTGAAGAAAGGGAAGAAAGAGAGAATACAAGAAGGAAGGGGTTCACTCCCCACATGCGAGAGAGAAATACCCTCCCAGGCTCAAACCCTTCCACGTAAAAAAAAAAAATTCTAGCTAAACTCATTTCTCGTCAAAGTACGCGCCCATGATTTCGACATTTGGTAGCTTACGCATTGTGTGTTGACACACCCTTCTCCAGGGCAGAAAAGAGGGTCCACCACTGGGGGATAAATTGTCACGTGGCAAGTGGCACAGGCGCCAAAATTTGTCTCCGGGTCACTTGTCAGAGTGTCGTGAGTTTACTTGTCGAGATGTCGGCAAGAGCCTCCTGAAGTAACAGACGCTAGAAGGACTCGAAGGTCTTGACGATATTTTTTGCAGCACCGATCCGTTCGTAACTGCTGTTGCCAGGGCTGCAAATCATGTAAATAACCTCATGCGATACGTCGGGTATGCTGGCAGTTTGCGAAGAAATACGAAGTAACTAACATGAAATCTTGCTACGTGTTTACACAGCAGCCTTTCGAAATTCAGACTCTACGAGCATGCACTGGTTCAGCCGGTACTATTCAAAAGGTTAAAAATTCACTCAAGGAGGTGTGCTCTTCATAGTTTTGTGTTTGAATTTACTCGAGAAGCATTTGTTGGCAGCAAGTGGACGCTGACTGACAAGTACGTCTCTGTGCAAACTAGCAGCGGCTAGCTTACGCACTGAAGTATAGGCTCAACGTGCAAGTGCGAACAGAGCTAATCATGTAAACTTGCAGCTACATGCTGAAATCTGGTTACATGTGCTTTTACAGGCCCGGATTACTTATTCGGACACATTCCTGCCAGAGACAACAGCGGACCGGCGGTAATGCCCGCTCCACCCAGAGCGCCGGTGAACAAAGGCTGGCCAAGTCAGGTGAACCTCGGCACTTCGCCGTTGTTCGCCCAGGGTGCAACCGGCGCAGCTGTTTTTGACGGCAGCCCCGATATATCCCGTGACTTGTGGAACCAAGCGTTAAAGAATGCAGGTAAGGTTCTTGATTATTTTGCGTTAGGAACAATTTCTTTTAGTTTGTTTTTTTGCGTGCATCTGCCATGCGCTGCACGAACGCTGTACGTGGCATCTGTAATGAGAACTCACTCGTATTTTTGGGAACTCGCTTGGTTTTAATGCGCACTAGTAATCTGTTTCTTGCTGGTGTCGCGATAGGGGCTTTTGATTATGATTGAACTCGCCGAAGATTTGGCGCTACGACCGTCAATTTCAATCGCGATCGATCCTGCTTGCCGTCAAGCTGCGGTTGAGTAGTAATTTTTTATTCTAATCATGGAGACGCCTCTGCTGACCTAGTGTTCGGAGGACATTAAGAAGCATTGCAAAATACGAGGTGAATCCGCCAAGGCCTCCCATCCGCCATTTTTGCCGGCTTTGCCAGGAAGAAATTAGATGGGTTCACTGCGCGTGTTCTTCCACGAACGGCGTCTCCTCAATGCACGGGTGGTCCTCAC
>JARKHS020008148.1:0-22500 GCA_030143305.2 Amblyomma americanum | reverse complement strand
AAAGGCGAGACTATACCCGCCTGACTAGGCCCCTGGCGCCACGAGCACAGCAGACAACAGTGCACAAAAAAATGTATACATATATACACATAATACACACATATACATACTTATATATACAATAGACACAATTATACATACAATAAGTCAATGCAACTTAATAGGTATAAATAATGCAAATGAAGAAATCAAGATACAGAAAGGCCAAAAGTCAATTATTGGAAAAAATATAGTTTTGATTTCTTTTTGAATATTGAAATGGTTGAGGAATCTTGCATGATATCAAATAAAGCATGCTCACTATTAAGTAAATTAGGAATCTACCACTGTAAAAGCTGACTGCCGTAGTTTGTTCTAGTTTTAACCTTAATAAAGTTTCTAGCTCTTAAGGTGTAGTTAGTTGTGGTATTAGTATATATAGAAAAAAAGTTATCACGATTACTTATGAATTCTAAAAATGCTTTTTCGGATAACTTTTGTTTATATAGATTAGTGACACTCAAAATATTGTCCTGGTGAAAGTACTCAGAGGTATGTTCGTACATCGAGAGGTTATGAATAATACGAAGACACTTTTTCTGCATTCGGAATAGAGTTTCCAAGTTAGCCCTAGAAGTGACGCCCCAGATAAGTAGACAATAGTGTAATCTAGAATGAATAGTAAAAAAGTATAACTGACGTTTAAGTTTTAAAGGTAACAGCGTGCAATGCTTATTGAGCATACCAATTAATTGTGCTATGGTACGTTTAATGTGACTTACGTGATGCGTCCACCGTAGATTTTCATGAAAGAATACACCCAAGAACTTGTACTGGGAAACCGTTTCAAGTGGTTGAGATTGAAATATTAAAGAAGATGCGAAATTAACTGGCTTATTAATAGGAGTGAAAACAATATACTTTGTTTTTAACATTTGGGCTCAACTGATTAGCCGATAACAATGCTGAAAGGGAATCTAACCAGTTGTTAATAAGAGGAATTAGAGTAGAGATGTTATCAGAGGAGAAAAAAACGTTTGTATCATCGGCATATAACACAATATCGGGTGTTTCTGGTATTGCCACGATATCATTGATATAAAGCAGGAAAATCGTAGGACCTATAATAGAACCCTGCGGAACGCCGTATCTAATGTCTGCTAAATCTGATTTTATGCTGTTGATTTCCACAGATTGGGAGCGGTGTGATAGATAGCTACGCAATAAGTATAAAGCAATGCCTCTAATTCCATAAAAGGGTAATTTGGAAAAAAGTATGGCATGTTTAATTAATTCAAATGCTTTATTAAAGTCTAAAAATAAGCCTATTGTGTATTGTTGGTTTTCTATATCGGCAACAATTTTATCACGTATTTCAAGTAACGCAGATTCAGTGGATTTACCCCTTTGAAAACCATACTGATTCGGGGATATAAGGTTATGTTTTTGCATGTGTCCAGTTATTCTGGAATTTAAGGCTTTTTCAATAATTTTAGAAAAAACTGGAAGTATGGATATCGGCCGGTAATTAGTAATGCAATCAGTTGCGCCACCTTTATGCAAGACGACGATCCTAGCAATTTTCATGTTATCCGGAAATGTGCCTGTAGAAAACACAATATTTGTTATGTCACAAAGAACATTGCATAATAAATCCGCGACTGCTTTAATCGGTGCTACTTTAATACCGTCATAACCACAAGAAGAGCTGTTCTTTAAATTGCTAATAATGTGTGCTATTTCTGTAGGTGTAATGGGACGAAGATACATAGTATTTTGCAAACTGATGTTAATATAGTCCGTAAAGTTGTTGCTAACTTCCGAGTCAAAGGAGCCGAAGCACAAGAACTGCTGATTGAATACTTCAGCGAGGGATTTACCGCTTAGCACTTTATCGCCGTACGCAAGTTACTGGGGAATGCTATTTTTTGTGTGCCGCAATAGGTCCTTTAGGGTGCGCCAAGTTTTTTTAGGATCATAAAGAATGTCCGTAAATTTGTTAGCGTAGTAGTCAACACGTGACTTTTTTATGTCGGCATTTAGCCTGTTCCTGTCCTTTTTAAATTGCTTAAGAATTTCTACGTCCTTATATTTCAGGAAGTTGCTGAAGAGGTTATCTCGTGCTTTCATTCTCTTGACTAAGTCGTAGGTAACCCAGGGTTTCCTCGCTTTCTTAAACTTTCTAACAGTTACCAAAGGAAAAGAACGTACGTAAATTTCAATAATTTTATCGAGAAAACTGTTGTATAAAAGGTTTGAATCAGATTTATTTTTATCTAAAATTTCATTCCAGTTTACAGATGCAATATTTTGACGGAAATTATCTATCGCGCGATTAGTTATCACCCGCGTAGTTTTTGTCGAGTGTTCTATGGTAACCTGTGGAAAGGTGCGCTTAGGAATGAAGCAGAACACAGGTAAATGATCACTGATCGCACTTACAAGCACTCCCGCTTTCACGCCGCGCCACCTTAGTCGCCAACCCCTTAAATGGACCCACTGCACACACAGCAGATTTCTTGGCAGCAGTGACGGCATTGTGAATAGAAGCTTACACCGTACTTTCGTATCTTCCAGGCTTCTTCTACATCACCGACGGAAGCAGCTTTGAAGACCGGCCTGGTATTCTGACGCTTGCGGTCCCCGATTGTGGTCGTGGCTGCCTCCTGACGGCGTATCAACAATCATCGTCGACTCTGCGCACTCGATTCTACGCATCACTGACTGGCGCGGCATATCAGCCGCCAACACCTAAATGGACCCACTGCACACACAGCAGGTTTCTTAACAGTAGTGACGGCATTGTGAGTAGAAGCTTACATCGTACCTTCGTATATTCCAGGTTTCTTCTACATCACCGACGGAAGCTACTTTGAAGACAGGCCTTGTATCTGACGCTTGCGGCCCCCGATTGTGGTCGTGGCTGCCTCGTGACTCTCATCGTCGATCCTGCACACTGGATTCTACGCATCACTGATTGCCGCGCCAACTCAGCCGCCAACCCCTTAAAAGGACCCAGTGCAGACACCGCAGGTTTTTTGGCAGCAGTGACGGCATGTGAATACAAGCTTACATCGTATCTTCGTATCTTCCATGTTGGTTTGTTGTTCCTTTCTCAAGGCTTTCGTCGTTTTCCCATCTTTTTTCTCTTTTCTCGTCACTGCTCCCGCAAGATTGTTCTTTTGTTGCTTTTCTTCCTGTGATTCACCATGACTCCCATAGGAACAAACAATTTACCGACCTGAGAGAAGACCTGCGCTTTCAAATTAATAATACATGAGAAGCTGTGGTGCGGGATTTACGTGCTGAGACACGGTCGCTGAGAACAGATGTTACCGAAGCGAAGCGAAGTATGGAGTGCATGAATTCGGTTTTTGTAGAAATTAAACAAAAGTACAACGCTGTGAGGAGCGAGAATGCTTCTTTTGAAAGAGGAAAACAGTGTTCTTCGAGTCGGGCTGGCCGCGATCCGTAAGCGCCTCGCTGACGCCGAGTCTCGTTTGCTCAGCTCTGAGCAATATTCTCGAAACAGGAACATCGAAATTAAAGGACTCGATGAGGTACGTAATGAAAATGTAGTAGAAATTGTGTGCAAACTTGGCACTCTTGCTGGCGTGGATGTTATTGCTTGTGACATAGAAGCTTGCCGTCGAGTGTCATGTAAGAGCAAGCCTAGCAACATTGTTGTACAATTTGGCTAGCGCCAGAAGAGGGATGCGCTACTTGAAAAGGCCAAAAAGCTGCCACTCGACAAATCTGCCTTTGGCTGAACCTGGAGCACTCCAGTGTTTGTGAATGAACACCTATGCCACTTTCTTAAGCGACTTCTTGGAATGGCTGTTGCGAGCAAGAAATCCAGTGACTGGCAGTACATCGGGACCCAAAGTTGCAGGATATATGCAAAGCGATCCGATAACTCTCAAGTTATTGTCTTCAAGCAACGCGACATCGAACAAATTCATGGAAGAGATAGCTAATTTCTCTTTAAGAGCGTCAGTGGTGTCTAGAAACCTTCAAAATCTTCAAGCATACGTAGGAAACAAAGCAGCACGCATTGCAGTTCCGCGACATCAATACTGTGCACTTGCAGTTAGCAGAGAAATCGTTCCATAAGCACATTCTGGTTCCACGATTTTTCCATTCCCAAGTAGCAACTTACCTGAAATTCTCCAAAACATCGATAAGTTAGTAAAGGTAACCGAAGCACAAAAACTCTTCTCGTGCTTGAAAACCACAAGATAACATTCGCATTTTCGCCATGCGCTTTAAGAGAGGATAATGTGAACACAAAAAGAGCGCTTGCTCTGAAACGCAAGCAGATATTTGCATGCTCGCATGAAATGCTGAATAGCCAAGAACTTTTGCTTTTTATCACCGAAAGCGTGACATTAGTGAAGTGCTGTTCGTAGGTGTTGCGCGCGGAGTGTCTTCCTGCATTACCACTTGTTATTTTATGGGTACTTTTTCATCGCTTTTATCGCTTGCCTAATGGCTCGTTTTTCTATTGAAATGTTTGACCTCCCAGATCTTAGCAGTTACATTTCCTGTGATAATGGGAAGCGCTGCAACTTTATGCACTTCAATCTAAGATCTCGTCGAAATAAGTATGACGAGCTCTAGTGCACTGAATACTCATTTTAACGCGACAATGTTAAGGAGCTCGTGTCGCAGAAAAGCCGGTGTCGTCGGCGTCGGCCGTGAACGAAAAATCTCTCCTCCTCCTCCTCGCAATCTACGCCACTGCCCCAACAAAATTGAAAAAGGAAATGGCACATTAACTGCTTCACACATCCAGGTGGACACCCGAACCGTGCCGTAAGAGGTGTGACCTCTGGCTCATTTGAAGACCAATATCAGCGCCTACCACTCGTCTCGTTCGGGTGCAGTGGGGCCGTGCGGGCGCGCAGGAATCACGCGGTGAGCGGCGAACTACGGAGCGCACATCCAAGGCGCGTTCACCACGAAGCTTGCGGTTTGCTACCCGTTTGTTTGACGCGGAAGCTATGCTGGCTTTAGTGGCATCGGATTTGTCGAGAACGATGTGCCGACGAACTACGCCTGCAACATCAGTCCCGCGCGTTTTGACCAGGCGGGAGAGAGAAAACAACTTTATTTGCCACTTGAGAGTTGGGAGTTAGAGCAGGTGGGCTGAGTGTGGCCCCAGTTGGGGGCGACGTCTTGAGCCTACGAGACGAGTGCGAGTTGTGTCTTCTTGTCTGGTCTTGCAAGAAGTTGGATCCAACCTTCCAAGGAGGGAGCTGGTAGTAATGTTTGTGGGGCGGGTTACCCTCGCATCCCCAGAGGATGTGTACCTGAGTGGCAAACACTCCGTGGTCGCACTTAGGACAGACGGTGTCATATTCCCCGTCGGTGATGAAGTATAGTCTAGAATGACTGTGAATCGAATTGGTCTGCAGTCTGCGAAGCATGTTGGCTTGCGCTCGGTCGAGGCCGGGGTGGGGAGGCAGGTACACGCGTCTTGTCTCCTTGTAGAAGTTGGTGATTTCCGCATAGGATAGGGGGGCCTCGGCGAGAGCATCCGGGTTCGAAAGGTCGGCGGCCCGGTTGGATAACCCTCGGGCTAAACGGTCGACTCCTTCGTTCTCAGAGTTCCCCGCGTGCGCAGGTACCCACACTAAGCTTACAGTGCGGTTCAGAGTGCAGCCGCGGAGGATGTGTGCGGCAAGTAGACAAATTGGTTTCGTCAAGAAATTTTGAATTGCTCGTTTAATCACTGAGAATCGTGCGTGTGCGGGGATCTGCGATGGCCAGCGCGATCGCGAACTCTTCGGCACCGGTGGGGGAGTGTGTGCGCACTGTGGCAGCGTTGATGAGGGTGGTGGTTGGCGTGGCTACGCAGCCATGTATGTGTTAGAGTCGCATTTCGCCGCGTCCACGTATACGGCGTGTTCGTCGGTGGAGTACGTGTCGTCCAAAGCCTGGGCCTTGAGTTGGCGATGCGTATCGTGGCGGTCGGACAATCAGCCGACCATAGACTGCAGTTGGAAGAGGAGAAGTGGGGTGGATATTTCCTGTAGGGTTGATGTTAAGACGGTCGAGAATGTAACGGCCGTATTTGGTGCGAGAAAGGCGGTGTATCTGGGCAGCCTTATGTGCTTCAATAAGCTCTGTGAGGGCGTTGTATACCCCGAGCTGGAGCAGACGCTGCGTGCTGGCGAACTGGGGCAATCCCATTGCCGCCTTGTACGCCGAGCGGATGGCGCTGTTTACTGCCTCTTCATCTTTGCGGCGCAGGTGGTAATAGGGGAATGAGTAGACAATCCCACTAAGAAGGAAGGCTTGTATGAGGCAGCAAAGGTTGGTTTCCCGCATGCCTCTGCGGCGATTGGCGATGCGGCGGATGAGGCCGTTGATCTGATTGGCGGTGGTTCGGAGGCGTTGGATTGATTCAGGGTTCTGCGTGCTGTTCTACACCAGCATACCTAACACGCGGATGGTCTGCACAGGAGGTATGAGGTGGGTGTCGATGTATAGTGTGATCGGCTCTTGAAGGTCGGGGATGGGTCGGCGAACCCGCCTATCCCAGATGACTCACAGTTCGGATTTGGTGCGACAGCAAACGAGACCGTTTGCCTGCACGAAAGCGTCGACGGTGTCGATTGCCTATTGGAGTGAATTTTGTATCTCCCCGTCCGAGCCGGAGTTGGTCCAAAGGGTGATATCGTATAGGGAGTGTTTGATATGGCGTATGGTGTCCAGAAGTGAAGGGAGGCCTCGCATAGTGATGTTAAAGAGGAACTGGGATATGACTGCTCTCTCTGGCGTCCGCCGAGTACCGATGGTGATTTTGTCGCTGCAGAGGTCTCCAATGTGGAGTTCTGCAGTGCGGTTGTGGAGAAAGTTGGCAATATAGTTGTAGGGGCGGGTGCCTACATTCCTCCGTTAGAGGTTGGTCAGTATACGTGCGTGCGACACGTTTTAGAACGCCTTACTGACGTCAAGGCCGAGAATCGTGCGTATGGCCCGTGTGGGACCCAGGTCGAGTATGCCGCGTTGTATCTGCTCCATTATGTCCTGGGTGGACAGTACAGCCCGGAAACCAATCATAGGGGGGGGGGGAGGAGGGCCTCCTTGCCGACGTGGGTGTGAAGTCTGTGTAGAATTATGTTGTATGGGTGGTCAAACGGGCTAGTTGGTACTTCATATTGGAAAATACAGCGCACCTTAGGACACAGACAGAGGCAGAGAGTCGTTATAGAGTCGTTGTATCTGCCTGTGTCCGAGTCCTTAGGTACGCTGTGTTTTCCAAATAGAATTATGTGCTCCATAACCTTCACCAGGTAATATGTGAGCGATATGGGCCGGATGATGCCTAGTTCGAGTCGTTTGCCTGGTTTGGGTATGAAGATTACCTTGGCATGCTTCCAGGAGTCTGTAAAGCGATCTTCATGCCAGTGGTGGTTTAAAAGGTCCGCAAGTGCTTCGACTGAATGGTCGTCGAGGTTGCGTAGCATCTTGTTGGTGATGCGGTCTTCACCGGCGGCCGCAATGGTCTTGATGTGGTTCAGGGCGGCGCGGACTTCCGACGCCATGATGCCTCTGCCCATGTCTGGGTTCTTAGATCCCGTGTATTCCGAGGGGATGGGCATGTCTCTGGAGATGTTGATGTATTTGTGTTTCAAGGTAACGAGGAGTTCCTCGTTGGTGCCTTGAAACGCGTGTATGACGCGCCTGAGATTCTTGTGGGATGCAGACTTGGTGTTTGTCGGATCAAGCAAGTGCTTGAGCAGAAACCACGTGTTCTTGCGGCCCAACTGCCCGTTGAGGCGGTTGCAAGTTTCTTGCCATTGCTCCTGGCTTAGTTTGGCACAGTAGGCTTCGATCTCTCGTTCGAGGCGAGCGAGGCGAAGCTTCAGAGGGCGGTTCTGTTTGCGTGGCAGCCAGCAAGCTTGGAGGCTGCGCTGAGCCTCCCACATGTGCATGAGTTTGTCCTCGGGATTGGGGCCATTCTCCTCCTGGGTGGCCATGGAGGTGGCGTTGGCGGTGTCGCGGAGCAGTGTCTCTCTCCATCTGTCGATGTCGTTTATGGGACTCTGCGGACGCTGAGCTCGCACGTACCGGAAAGCGTCCCAGTTGGTGTGTGCGACAGTGCGACAGGGGCCTTGCTGTGTGTGGCAGTAAAGGTAGTGCTAAGAACATAGTGATCGCTACCTATGTTCATTCCGAGATTTTCCTAGTGCGCGTCTGGGATATTGCGGGCGAAAGTGACGTTCGGACAGCTGTCTGGCGTGACGCTGAAGTCGAAATGGGTGGGTCGGTTGGGGTCGAGGAGTAGCTTGAAACCCAGATTCTGGGCTGTCTCCCACGCCTTGGCTCCTTTGCGTCCACAGGCTTTGCGGGGGTAGCCCCACTCGGCGTGCGGTGCGTTAAAGTCGCCCACTATAAGTAGCATCTCTTTCCGCGCGGCTACGCAGGCCTTGCGGAGGAGAGTGGTTACCTTAGTGCTCTTATCACTTGGGGGCTGTACACAGTTAATATGTTGAGCGGAGATTGGGTTCGGCTGTTCGGAAGGACCTGCACGAAAGTGTGCGGGACTTCGGCGTAGTCAAGATCGAGCTGATTGGCAGTGAGGTTGCGGTGTACGAGGATGGCGGTACTCGGGTGGAGATCAGGCGCCACCGGTTGGTTGTAGGCTGGGAATTTCGGCACTGGCCTGTGCCAACTGGAGCTGTAGTTGTTTAATCATGTCTGCCAGTTCTCTTACCTGCGGGTTGGCCAGTTGGCTTGTAGCTGGTGAAGGAGTCTTCCATCCCACCTGCTTGGCTGGCTTGCTCTCCGGCCTGGTCTCGTAGTTAGCCCGGGAATCCCGAGAGCGTGATGAGGAGCGGCTACGGCTGTTGTGGCTGGAGCTACTGCTTCGCAGTGGCGGGAATCATCTCTTGGGGGGTCGTTGTTGGCTGCCGCGGCCTCGGGAACGGGACTGGCTGCCATGTGACAAGGTTCTAGAGTCATCAATAATTAAAAGACTGGCGCATAAAACTGGAACGCAGACAGAGAAGAAGACAGGACGACTGCGTCCTGTCTGCGTCCCAAATCTATGCGCTAGTCTTTTAGCTAATGACCACATTCAAACTAGCGCAGCTTTCCGCATTGATGGCATTTCTAGAGTCAGTGTCAGCATCCGTGGATGATTAGGATGATTTGGGCCGGTTGGTGGCCACGAAACGGTATTTGCAGCTCCTGCTACCGGTGGGATGTAGGTCTTTGCTCACGATGCACGTGCCTCGACAGGTGGGTGGTTGGCAGGCTGCTTGGGGCTCATGGGCCACGCCGCAGCGGCGGCAAGTGGGTCGGCGTGGTTGAGGGCCCAAGCCCGCTCTGTGGCGCAGCTTGCGACAGCTGAAACACGCCTCCGGACGCCCCTTGCGAGAGAACACCTCAATGGTAAAGCCCAAGTACCGCATGTATCGGGGAAGCTTGGTGTTAGTGAAAGTGACGACAAAGTGTCGTGTCTGACCCATACGGCACGCAGCAACGATGGAGAGGTCGGAGTTGCGAGCCCGAAGCTCGGCGAGGATTTCAGCGTCGCTTTCATCGCTGTAGGCCCGGCACAGAATCCTCCGCACGGAATTGTCTGGGTCTGGGGCATAGACGGCGACCGGTACGGCTGTGGTGTATACCTTGATGGTCTGGACCTTGGCGTAAGAAACTGCACGAGGACTGTCGGGCGTGCTGACTGTGACGGTGTTGTTAGTTGGGTGAATTCGGACCTGGTCGACAGTGCCTGCCAGGCGTTTGTCGACTTTGGCGGCTTCGTGGATGGCAAGAGCCAGCTGTGCGGGGCCGACGGTGTGGATGTTGAGTGTGCCCAGCGTGCGGAGGACTATCTTGAGCTCTTCCGAGGACAGGCGGGGAAGCGGACGCTTCTTGCTCGGCGGCGGAGGGCGGCCGCGAGGCCGCGGTTTCGGGATAGCAGGTGTCGAGGCTGGAGTATGGACTCCAGCGGGGTGTTGGTGAATCGGAGATGGTCTTCGGTACCGGCGTTGCATCTGGAACGCCGTCCATGTGCCGTCGGATAACTCTGCGGCGGTAATGTCGATGCCTTCCACAGTGTACGGCGTAGTCGAGGCGTAGTTGGTCTCGGCGGGACCGAGGGTCGCGTGGCAGCTGTTGGGCTTAGCTGCCGCAGCTGCTGGTGTGGCCAAACGAAATTGGTCGAAAATTGAGGAAATCTTGCCTGCTTCGGTCTCAAAAACACAACACCGGGTCCGGAGCTGTAGTTGTACGTCCAGGGCAAAAAAGGTGAACGGAACTGGCCGGGAACACGAAATTTTGCTGCAGAAATACGGAACGCATGTGAGTGCGCTCGTTCGCTCCGAGCGCTCACGGCGATCTTTCGGCAGTGCGCCTGCCAGCGCTTCTACGTGGTTTGCCGCTCCGCGCGTCCGCGTCCGTTTCACCTTACGTAGCACAGAGATTTGTCTAACGGGCAAGGCGTCGCGCCGAACGGACGATGGCGTTCCGTAGCCTGCCTGGCAGTGCTGCAAAACGCTGTCGCGTTCTCTCTTAAATGGGAAGCTTAAGGGTCCTCCAATTTTTGACGTCATCATGTTTACCGAAACCCGGTTTGTGACTGACGCAGACGTATTTACACTAGCTGGGTAGAAATCGTACTATTTAAATCGACAAAGAAAGCGGGGGGGCAGTCTTGATGCCATAGGTAGCATAAGAGGGTTCTCGCACAGTTTCCGCCCTGGCCGTTAGTTGACGTTTTACGTCACACGCGGTGTTACAGGACGTGCTACGTCCACCGCTATGGACGAGGGTGGCGCTGGTAAACACTCTCAAGGTTCGCTTATACGCAAAACATAAATACCCACGAAAGGAGCAGATTGGACAACCGTCGCCGTAACTTAGTTGGTAGAGGCACCGGACGCGATATTAGGAGGTCGTGGGTTCGGATCCCACGGGAAGCATGGTTGTCTTTTCTACTGCTTTATAAGTAATTTTCTTTAAAACCAATTGATTGGCATTGCAAATAAAAAAATAGAAACATTCCCCATTGCACCTTGGTTTCGGCGACTGTTGGCTTCCTTCATATGTTTCTCAAACGCGCCCCTCCTTTCATTTTGCCTTGTCTATATATATATATATATATATATATATGAAGTATCAGCAAACTTTGCCTGATGTATGCGGTTATTTGTCCATTAGTGTTGGATACAGACAAGTGAAACATGTGCGTGATACTTCTGAACTACAAGCTGATTTGAATACCGTGCAACAGTGGCGGGAAGAATGAAAAATGAAGTTGAAGTTGCAGAAAACCATTACCTAATGTTTTTTCTCGAATGAAGGAAGTTCCACAGAACAGGTATATTAGTAATAGGCACGTGTTATAATACGTTAAAGAATACAAACATTTGGGAGTAATTTTGACATTCAAAATATGCTGCCGCTACAACGTTATTCATATAACCGCGAAATCGTCAAACAGCTGGGCTTTTTGCGACGAAATACAAGATCACTTATACTTGAAACCAAAGACCTCCTACATAAAACTTAAATTAGTTTAATTCTTGAATATGGGTGTACTGTATGGGACCCACCGACAAATCTAGATGGTAAAAAGAGTCTAAAACTTAGCTGCCCTTTATGTTTCTGGCAGCTGCGACCGAGAAGTCCGTGTAACGAATGAAAGACGTGAACTGAAATGAGAACCTCCAGTGACGCGGCCTTTTTTGCTTACAATTTTTAGCTGTCAAATGTTACAGTATTTCCTTCCATCGTTACTTAACCATCTGCACACTCATAATATCAATTTAGAAACTATTAGCATGTCAGTGTTGAAGACGTTTTTTGCGTCATAATAGAGATGGTACCTTCACTAAGAATTGTATAACGATAAGGTATCTCTTTTTCTACCGTTTATATATGTATTGTGCTTATGCAATCTTCCGACATGAAAATGCAATATCCTTATTTAATATGTTAGCTTCAGTTCATGCAGTCGCTTTGCACATGTATTTTCTGTATGAAGTTTGTGCTGAAAATAAGCACTGTATATGTAAATATGTTGTGCAACCGCTTTATGCCTTGTCCACAGAGGCTTGAACCTCGTCAAGTGAACTTTTTTTCACTTTTGTTCGAGCCCCTGCCGCTTTGACCGAAATAAATCAAATCAAATAACATAAATATGTTAGATTAAAACAGATCCATAATATTTACCACAATCAACTTGGTATTAAACGCGAAAATTATATTTTGCCATCATTTTATAGGTCTGAACGTGTCGACCACGAACGCAAAGTTAGAGATTACAAATCTAAAATTGAGCTGTTTAAAAATGCATTCTTTACGAGGTCTGCGCGCGATTTGAATCGTCTGGCATCGCTGATAATTGATATTATAGATAATAAAACCTTTCCTGCTAATTTCTGATGATTTTTGCTTTAATTGTTACTCATGGACGTTGTATTGTATTTTCTTGTTGCACTTTATACTCTTTCACCCTCCCGCCCCCCTCCTCCGCTGTAATGCCACACATTGGCGCTGTGGGCAAATAAATTACTAAATAAATGAAGAGGATATCAGGAAAACCGTGCCGATTTTTCCTGGTCGGGTCAGGCCGGGGGTGCCGTCTACAGGAAGCCGACGCCTCCGTCGAGGAACCATAATTAAGGGTCCAAACACTCGGCATCGGCTCAACCACCAGCTCAGCCCCCTTTTCCCGGACACGGGTGAGCTACGCACGGCTAAACGCGGGTGTTCGGGTCCGTGGGGACGCAATGCTCACCATCATCCCCCTGCGGGATGTCCCTGCGGATGCTCAGGAACCCATGGTGTCGCAACTCACCAACATCCGCATGTAGCAGATGCCCCCCTGCGGGGTGCATGATCAATGAGTTAGACAGGCAGAGCAGGATAGTTGGTCTGAAAATTAACATATAGACAACCAAACTAACGTTCCACATTCTAGGGAAACAGCAGTTCGCAATTGGCAGCGAAGTGTTGGAAGTGGTAAGGGAATGCGTCTTCTTAGGGCAGATAATGACGTCTACTAAGGGCGGGTGTTGGGAATAAGAATGGGAGCGCATATGACAGGCTCCCTCACATCGCGAATGACAGTTTACCGATATTCCTCAAAAGAAAAGTACACAACCGCTGTATTTTACCGGTGCTCACCTACGGGGCAGAAAGGTGGAGACGAGCGAAGAGGATTCAGCTTAAGTGTAGGACAACGCAGTGGGCAATGGGAAGAAAAATGATAGGTGTAACGTTAAGACAGCGGAAGCGGGCAGAGCGGGTGAGGGAACAACCTCGGGTTAACGACATCCTAGTCGAAATCAAGAGGAAGAATGGGCTTGGGCAGGGCATGTACTCCGGAGGAACGATAACCGCTGGTCCTTAAGGATAACGGAGTGAATTCCAAGAGAAGGCAAGCGTAGCAGGGGGCGGCAGAAGGTTAGGTGTGCGGATGAGATTAAATAGTTCGCAGGCATATGGTGGGCGCAGCTGGCAAAGGACGCGGTTAATTCGGTAGACATTGAAGAGGCCTTTGCCCAGCAGTGGGTTTAGTCAGCCAGATGATGATGATGCAACTGTGATGATGGTTCAACTGTGCAAAATCTGTGCGTTCATGCTACGTTGTTTTGATACTTCTCGCACTATTGGTGTTGAGAAATAAGCCACATGTATAACTCAAATAGACGCCAAACATGGTTTTTATTCTTGAAAATAAAGTCAGCTTTAGCAGCAATTCGCAAGAGCGGGCGATTTGTGCGTGCAAGGCTGTCGACCATGATGTCATGATAATTCACTCAGTGGATTGAAACGCAGTTAGAGGTTATTATATACTTATACAGAAGAGGAAATAAACAGGTAAACACTTTCTTACAGAAGCTGATGCTTTGTGCTTCAGTCATTTAGGGAGAAATTTCCGTGTCGCTTTGACGTCCCCAGCGTGGTCTGCGAAGACGCGTCAATTACCCAGCACTACAGCATGGTGCACTGAAGTGCAAGCACACCAGGTCCCACGTGCCCGCGGAGTCCGTGGCCTCACGTGGTGGCCCTACATCCCGGTGAACCGCTCTCGTGGCAGGCCAGTGGCTTCGGTGATGAACTCCATGTTCTTGGCGACCTCGGCGTACACGGCGGGCACACCCAGCCGGCCGCACTGCAGATCACCGTACGAGACGAGCCCCACGAGAACGAAACGCTGGCCGGGGCTTCGCTGGCACACCAGCGGTCCGCCGTCGTCTCCCTGCACGTGCCATGTAGGTGAACTTCCTTAAAATACACCTTCCCTTGACGACAATGAGCTGCAGAACGTAAAAACCTTCTTGAAAAAAGAAATTCAAAAATGCACTCTTGTGCGCCACTAAGAGAGGTGCCGATGCATGCTTTTAAGGAGAAATTTCTGCCAAGATTCTCAATTGACAGAGAGATTTTTCTCTGTCTAGACTCCAAACTTTCTGAGCACGCGAAAATTCACTGCGCTTAAGTTACGCTGCGTCATTCCTGAAACAGCGAGAGCGAGCGTAAACGGCTTCTGATTTTTCTCCTATGTTCCGCACCTTCCTTAATCCATTTCTTCAATTGACGACCGAGGTGTGCTGCCGTCGAACCTTCCCCGCTTACACAAACACAAAACGCACAGAGCGCCCGAGGACCGTTTAGAATCTTTCAGCGGCCATCCAATGACTACGAAGGGAAGAGCTGAGCATGAAAGCGGCCACTTTTTTCCTCGCGTTCTTCGATGTGTGTAACTTCGCAATTTGCCCCTGAGAATATGCTCACAGTCCTTTGCGCATTTAGGGGTTTTACACTTGAGCAGTTATTTACCCGCTTATCTTCGAAATAGCGTCCGTTTGGAATATGGCCACCACAAAAGAGAAGCATGAAGACGCATTGTTACCACCCAAACCTTCGCCGTAATTGACAAATCCGCTGAGAGGACCAAGATAAAGTAAGGAGATTGTCGCCTCGTCTATTAGGTGCAAAAGAGAGATCTTCAGTGTCATGAGGTGCCGCCCACAATGTGGGGAAGCTATGGTCGTCGACTAAAACAGCCCCCAATCTGTTGCTCTACGTTTCGTAGTTGACTGCCAGGCGTCTGTCTGTCTTGGTAGCTGCATTTTGAAGTTGGCTGGAAAGATAATATTCACTCAATTGCGCGAAATAACGTACTCTGTGCCCCTGCAGAGGTGGCGTGAGCCCAGAAGGGCACCTTCCACATGGTAAACCTTGCTTCACTCGGGCAACTCACTAAGGCACGGTGAGCGAATGGAGCTAGTTTAAAGCAGCATTCTCACGAACTGTATTGTTTTGCAAGCCTTCGCTGTAAGTGACAAAAGACTTGGCCACAGTGCATTATGTTTCAGCTGAAAGAAGACCAGCCGAAATTTGTTTTTCTTTCCTTACATGGTCTTATTGCATGCATTGTTTCTACGTGCACGGTTTTATCTGATTTGTACTTCTCGCGTTTATTCTCGTGTATTTTTTATGCGTTTTAATCCTGTGCGTATTCAGTTCAGCTCTCGGCCCAGCTATAATTCCTTGTGCTTAGAGGTTACCATAAGCAGAAACGATAATAATGATTGGTTTTCAGGGAGAGGAAATGGCGCAATATCTGTCTCATATATCGTTGGACACCTGAACCGCGCCGTAAGGAACGGGATAAAGGAGGGAATGAAAGAAGAAAGAGGTGCCGTATTGGAGGGCTCCGGAATAATTTCGACCACCTGGGGAACTTTAACGGGCACTGACATCGCACAGCACACGGGCGCCTGAGCTTTTCGCCTCCATAAAGACGCAGCCGCCGCGGTCGGGTTCGAGCCCGGAACTCCGGATCAGTAGCCGAGCGCCCTGACCACTGAGCCACGAATATTATATCGTGCCTCGACAGCGAAAGAGAGCCCCCACCTGGCACGCGACCCCTCCGCCGTCTGCTCCGGCGACGCACATGGATCCCTCGTCGAGCTTGAATGACGGGCCCAGCTTGGTCTTCCTGAGCGCCTCCAGGCAGGACGCCCTGTCCACTACGCTCACGTTCGCCTTGGCCAGCACAGACGATAGGGAGCCGTCTGCCAGTGGGATTATAAGCGTTTCAGTGATGCTGCACCACTGTCGCGAAACAGGCAGAAACAAATGCAACTCGGAAAAGATTGTGCAACAAAAGTAAAAACAGCGCTAATTTTTACACAAACCACACAGAAAGACCAGACAGGACAGCGCCCGTCATGTCTAGTCTTTTTGTGTGGTTTGTGTAAAAATTAGCCCTGTTTTTACTTTTGTTACACAGTGTTACACCAACTACTAGCCCAGCAAGAGGTACTGTTAATCGGAAAAGACGCCGGCAATGGGAGTGGCGCTATCGGTGTCGTGTATACGGACGGGAAACTCAGGTAGCCACCAATCTTCATCCGTTGCGCGATCTTTATAAAGGAGCCTCCGTCGCTGCATGACTGCATTGCGCCTTGAAGAGGTTCTATAAAATGACAACGCTGCCTCGTCGCATTGATTGTTTCAGTGCGGAAGCACTGTACACCGCATTCCGAGAATATGCGGTCGGCTTGAAGTGAAGCCTCACTAATGCGCCTGAAAACTGCTGCCGTCAGACCGCTGAAAAATCCAGACCACATACTGAACCATTGAAGACTGACCGCAATACTTGCCTACCTTCTCTCGATGGATGACGTATGCCACAACTGGCTTCGACCGAGCGTGCAAGCTCAAGCCTATAAGTGCAGCCAGTTGGCACAGCGGCTGCGCCAAAAAATGCTTGCTTCTCTCGCTAGAACCTGCAGTTGGCACGGTAAGCACCTGGCAGTACTCTTTCCCAGCAATAAGATCACTCGCGAGCTGATAGTAAGGGCGAAAAGAAGGAAAGCGCGCCCGTCTTGCGGGGCAGTGCCTCGAGGCGCCTTCGGGCCGACACCCCCTCGGCTGTAAGGACCTTGCATTCGGTCCTGAGAAGTGCGCGCTGATCGTAAACCTCTTTCTGGAGATAAATCCCAAACACCCCACAAAACACCAATTGGTTTGGTTATTTGGTGATTAACTTCCCAAAGCGATTCTGGCTATGACAGATGCCCTTGCGGCCGCTTAATTTTGACAACCAGGGGTCCTCTAACGTGCACTAAAGACTATGCGAACGCCGTGGGGTCAAACCAGCGTCTTTTTGCGTAGCATCCGAGCACCATAAACTTTCAGCCACAGAACGCCGCGGGGTGAAATCAGTGTCTTTTTGCGTAGCATCCGAGCACCATAAACTCTCAGCCACAGCGGCGGCTGCATCCACTGTTGGCTGTAAACAGTTACATCGGCTTGCACGGGTGGAGGCGAGCAGTGATTACCTCGGAGAAACCACAGACGCAGCAATTAAGCCAGTCGTTCAACGCAAACAACAGAACAAAAAACCGCAAAAGACAGAAGGGACAGAGAACTGCCGCCGCGGTGGCTCAGTGTTTACGGCGCTCGGCTGCTGACCGGAAAGACGGTCGTTCGATCCCGACCGAGGCGGTCGAATTTCAATGAAGACGGTTTGCTAGAGGCCCGCGTACTGTGCGACGTAATTGCACCTTAAAGAACGCCATGTGGTCGAAATTTCCGGAACCCTTCACTACGGCGTCCCTCATATCCTGAGTTGCTTTGGGACGTTAACCCCCTAAACCATAAAGCAGAAGAGACAGAGGCACTCGACAGCCCAGAGTGGTACTAGCAACTGAACATTTACTGAAGGAACACCTAATAGGATCAGTCAGACGTGTAAACTAGAAAGCAATCGCAATGTGAGGGCTAATAAGAATAAAACAAGTCCATGATGGCAAAAATGAGAACATTCAGCATGGGGAAAGCGTGAAAAGGACCCCGGGCAAAGCAGATGCAATCAGTATGCGCAGACAAAAATAAAGGTACTGAAAAAAAAACCTTGAGTCAAGCAGAAAGAAAAAGATTCTTTTTTGAAAATGGACAACAAAGGCATGCAGACGCAATCAGCTCGCTGTGATCGGAGGATTGCAGCAACCTCGACGATCTTTCTTTCGAAATCCCGCTTTCTTCTTCGTATAATTTCCGTGAGATTGAACTTGCAACTCTGACAGTCAACAGGCCGGCATGGCCATCCGGCCTACGCAGGGAACATGCATGCTTATATCTGAAAAAAAGCGCAAAGAACTGAAGGGGGAAACATGCATGCATGTTTCTGCAAGCAGACGTTTAGGCATCTACCAGATTGGCCAATGTAAAATAGGCCACGGCTGAGAGGGACCTTAAAAACGACGCCAGTTGCGCATGAAACATACTTTTCGAATGATTTAAGCAGCAAATTATAGGTTTCGGAGCCTGCTTCTCCCCCAAATGGTAGAGTTTAGAAAGCTTACAGGGTACAGACATGACCACGTCAACGCCATATCTATCTAAAAGCCTTGAGACTACGCGAAATCTCATGTCCAACATTCTCGGTCAAAGTTCTTGAAAATTGGAAGATTGTAAGCTACTGTTAAGGAAATAATGGACGTAATGGTCCATTTTTCTGATGTGTAGCACAATATTTCATTCAAAGCGTTTCCTTCGATCTCATCAAAGCGTTAAGATTTTCATAGAAAACCAATTGGGAACGCTTTTGACGATTGCAAAACGTTAATAGAGAAAAGAGCGCAAGACTGGCGTTGGGTCATCTACGAATATATTGATTACTATAGCGAAATCTTACATTGCATGAAAAATTTGCATTCATAAACGGTTTCCCGCTCAAAAAATGATTTTATCCAGAATTTCTGGGTACGCTTGTAGCCATGGTAAGACTGCATAACATTTTCTGGCCAGGCAGCTAATGAGAAGGGGAGTCTTTTTGCCGCTTTTGTTCTTCATAATGTCGCGCCAGCTTGCCTGCAACTATGCCCTCTTTGATTGCAAACAACTTTGCGGCCAGCCCTGAGATGCCTGCATTACAGCTGCGAGTTACGTCACACAAGCGAAAGGAAACGGTTGGGCTTATTAGGGTTAAAGTTCCAAAGCGACTCAGGCTATGAGGGACGCAGTAATTATTTTGGTGGGTGCAGACACTTCCAAACGTTGTTGTTCGGCGGTGATGAAGGGAGATGTGCAGATGAAGGTCAAAGGGAGAATATATTTACAGTATGTACAAGGGCAAACTGCGTTACAAGTTGAGTCACACAGACGGTCAAGCTGTAACTGACGAAGACCATTCTCACACAGAGAAACACTCTCTACAAGCCCTTACTCATCGACGGGAGGTTAGAGTCTAGCGTTGTCGAATTACGTGCCACTGCACGGAGCCTCTAGCTCAACTAAACAAAACTGCCCTCCAATGATTTTACATGCAGTTTTAAAGCTTTTGCAAACAAAGAAATTAGGGCGGTCATATATCGAGGCCCGCCATAAGCTTCGGTAACCAATGGAGGTAGCCACAGCTTCTGAAGGTTGGACCCAACTTCGAGCCCGGGGCTTGGCTATAAAGAAAAAGAAACATATACAGAAAACATTTTGAAAACCCTCTCCCCGAGGGGAGTTCTCGGCCTTAGCGCTTGATGCTTTCCCTTTCCCTGCCGCACCCGCGCGTCGCCTCTCAAAGGATGAAGCGTTTTTTTTTTAGCTAATTGGCGGGACCACTGACCCACTGGCTCGCCGCAGGAATGTCAGACGGCGGAGAACCGCGACGCTTCGGTTCCATCGAGAATGCCAGAAAAAAAAGAAGAAAAAAAAGGGCCCATCGCAAAATGCGAGGTGGTTTGACATGGCTTACGCAAAAAGCGTACAGGCGCTAAAAGACGAAGACAAGCACACTCAAGACAGGACAGGCGCCAACTTCCAACTAAGTTTATTCATGGAAAAAAAACCGCTTAATAACCAAACCAGCAGGCAAAGATAGAAGCAAAACAAAAAACACACAGTGACAGACCATAGGAACACGTGCCAAAAGGATCAAGCAATGATTAGAACTCTGATAATGACCCACTGAGAAACCTAATCTCTTCTTCTGAGAGCGAGACAGATGGCTTGCTTATCCAGATATGACCCCTCTGCTTGATGTAATAAGCTTCTATGATTTCATGCTCTAATTTGTCTTTAGACCTTGCGACGAATATGGTGTTTTCAAAACCTGGACGACACTTGCAGCATTTGCAGTGAGTGGCCATGTGGTTCCCATAACCATTTTTTATCGCAATCTTGTGCTGCCTCACTCTTTCATTGTAGCATTCACCTGTCTGGCCAATATATTCCAGACCGCAGCTAAGAGGCACAGCATACACAACGTCAGTAGTGCAAACAGTGGCGCGGATTTGGTGATTAGTTTTGCACTGCCTAACCATTCGTGCTTTGTTGAAAGTGTACACGCGCGACAGCTTGCAAGGAGCAGATAGAACCACATTGACCTTATACCTGCTGGCTACTTTCTTTAGATTGTGCGAAAGCCGATGAATATAGGGAATCACCACCGTCGGTTTCTTTTCTTTGTCCTTGTCTTTCTGAGCCTGTTCACCCCTTGACGCCACCTTGCGCTTTTTTACAAGTTTCTCACTAATACTCGTGATGAGGTGTTTTGGGTACCCGGCTTGGTGAATGCGTTCAGTTTGCGCATCAAAGCTCAGTGCCATCTCATGCTGGCAAGATTTTTCCAAGGCTGCATTCAGGCATGTCGCAACGATTCCTCGCTTGATTAGCTTGGAATGTGCACTACCGAAAGGGAGTAGCTCTTTGCACGATCTGGGGTTGTAGGACCAACGAATATGTCTGTCCTGCCTAAACACAAGTCTCAGGTCAAGAAACTGCAGGCTATTATCGCGGGGAAGTTCTTGAGTGAAAAGAAGCCCCTTGGATTCACTACTGAAAATGGTGACCATGTTTTCATAAATGGCGCTTGGTTTTGAACCTACGTGATCAGTTAGCACAATTAGGTAGTCATCCACATATCTGAATACCCTAACAACGTTAGAGGTCAATAAAAGCCGGTCACTGACACGTTTGTCAACACACGATAAATAAATGCCACTCAATATAGGCGCATGGGTCGACCCAATACAAACACCATCGCGCGGAACATAAAACTGATGGTTGAAGAAAACGGCAGTCGATGAAAGGTAAAATTCTAAATGTGTTAAGAAATCATCACAACTAATTCCTGTTTTGTCCTGAAATGGTAGTTCGCCAAAGCATGCAATCGTGGTTCGCGTTCTGCCGCCGTGGGAATGCTGCCTGAGATCAAGCGGCCCCACGTGCTCGTTGTTCGCGCCTCGCATGCTTTCTTGGCGCCAGGTGTCCTCGGCCGTCACAATGGTGCTGTCAAGCAGCCAGTGCTTCCTGCGCCTTTGCCACTGCTTGCGGGGGTAGGGGGGGGGGGGGGGGACGTAGACCGGAGGCCCGCAGTGACCACAAGCTAAAGGAATAAAAAAGATATGCGCGTTGATGAAGCGCGGCCTTACACGTCCCCCCTAAGATGCTAAATGAGCTTGGAGTCCGCTCATTTACGCAAAACCAAATAAAGGCCGTGGCAATGGGAAACTCAAATTGCAGCCTCATGCAGCCAGAAATAATCAGTTCTACAAACAAAAAAAAGTCGCGGCACTGACAAAAGAACAACACAGATAGATAGATAGATAGATAGATAGATAGATAGATAGATAGATAGATAGATAGATAGATAGATAGATAGATAGATAGATAGATAGATAGATAGATAGATAGATAGATAGATAGATAGATAGATAGATAGATAGATAGATAGATAGATAGATAGATAGATAGATAGATAGATAGATAGATAGATAGATAGATAGATAGATAGATAGATAGATAGATAGATAGATAGATAGATAGATAGATAGATAGATAGATAGATAGATAGATAGATAGATAGATAGATAGATAGATAGATAGATAGATAGATAGATAGATAGATTAGATAGATAGATAGATAGATAGATAGATAGATAGATAGATAGATAGATAGATAGATAGATAGATAGATAGATAGATAGATAGATAGATAGATAGATAGATAGATAGATAGATAGATAGATAGATAGATAGATAGACAGACAGACAGACAGACAGACAGACAGACAGACAGACAGACAGACAGACCGACGGGTGGGTGGGTGGGTGGGTGGGTGGGTGGGTGGGTGGGTGGGTAGGTAGGTAGGTAGGTAGGTAGGTAGGTAGGTAGGTAGGTAGATAGATAGATAGATAGATAGATAGATAGATAGATAGATAGATAGATAGATAGATAGATAGATAGATAGATAGATAGATAGATAGATAGATAGATAGATAGATAGATAGATAGATAGATAGATAGATAGATAGATAGATAGATAGATAGATAGATAGATAGATAGATAGATAGATAGATAGATAGATAGATAGATAGATAGATAGATAGATAGATAGATAGATAGATAGATAGATAGATAGATAGATAGATAGATAGATAGATAGATAGATAGATAGATAGATAGATAGATAGATAGATAGATAGATAGATAGATAGATAGATAGATAGATAGATAGATAGATAGATAGATAGATAGATAGATA